>WSYH01001221.1:0-134119 GCA_036426205.1 Ascaphus truei | reverse complement strand
GATTAGACCTCAGTTTATTAAAATCTGCCTTTCTAAAGTTTAAAGTCTTTGTTGAACCCAAGTAATCTGTTTTTTGATAATTTATTTCAAATGAGACCATGTTATGATCACTGTTACCCAAATGTTCCAGGACATGAATATTTGTTATTACTTCTACATTGTTTGATATGACCAAATCCAGTACTGTCCCTCTCCTGGTTGGTTCCTCAATAATTTGGGTCATATAATTGTCTTTAAGCACCCCCAAAAACCTGTTCGCTTTTGTTATAACGCTAATCTCATTGCCCCAGTCTATGTCAGGATAATTAAAATACCCCATTATGCAAACATGACCCTGTTTTGATGCCTTCTCCATTTGCAAAAGTATTTTAGCTTCCTCAATCTCACAGATATTTGGTGGTTTATAGCATATTCCCAATATATATATTGTGACAGAATCCAGGGGATGGTAATAAATTCCATATATAGGGCTCCCAGGATACTGGACAGCTTCTATCCTGTTTAGGCTGGAAAGTGCAGCGTCAGAATGCATGCACTCCATCCCACAGTTTGGCAGTTGCTGGAACTAAGGGATGAGGGATCCAGACCAAAGTTTCTCTGCTGCCTGATTTCTGTCACCTGTCTTGCTATATAGAAATCAGGTATTTAAGGCTGATTTCCTGGTTCCTCTTCCCTCTCCCCAAGAGACTGGAGGCAGGAATGCTGCTGGAAGCAGAAAGGGGAAAAGCCTCTCTCCAAACAGGTTAAATCAGTCTGTTCCTTTCTCAAATTGTAAAGTTCCTTATTTTTGTTTGTTGGAAGCGGACAAGCCGCCCCAACCCCAGTCAGGGTGAACCTCGGTTAAGTTATTGCTCAGATGAGCAGGGTTTTGTTTTGCTTGAGTTTTGCTTTTGTATTCAGTGTGGCAGTCTCAGTGCCTGGGACTGAATAAACCAGGCAGAAGCCTGTTTAAAGGAACAGCACGTTACGCCTCGTCATTTAACCTACCCTAAAAGACCGTGTTCTAGCAGTCTCGGACAGACGGCGGAACCCCGGAGTAAGCCGTTTGTCACGTATGGTGGAGAATGCGGGCAGAACACTAAAAGGTCTGTGGAAGTTTTTTTTTCCAAACAAGATGGAAGACGTAGTGAGTGCGTTGGTACGCAATGTCGCTGCCCAGTAAGAGACTAATACAACCCAGGAACAGACGAATGCAACCCTGCAAAAGGCGAATGCAACCCAGCAACAACTGCTAATAGCCCAGCAAGAGACTAATGCAACTCAGCAACAGGCGAATGCAACCCAGCAAGAGACAAACCACTTGCTGAGAGAGGAGCAACAACAGTTCGCCCAGGTCATACAGCAAGAACTCGAGGTCCTGAGAGAGGCTATCACTAAGGCTCCACTGGCAGAGGCAGCCCCAGTCCCGAAAATGACCAGGGCAAGCCACTACCTTCAGAAGAAGGGGCCCTTGGATGATGTTGAGACCTATCTTCTCACTTTTGAATGCACAGTACAGAGAGAGGGTTGGCCAGAAGCTGAGTGGGCCAGTCTAATCGCACCCTTCTTAAGCGGCGAACCCCAGAAGGCTTACTTTGATCTAGAGCCAGCCGAAGCTAACGTCTATGCAAAGTTGAAGTTCGAGATCCTCGCCCGCCTCGGCATAACCATGGCTGTTCGCGCCCAAAGGTTCCACGCATGGTCCTTCACATTGGATAAAGCCACCCGATCCCAGATGTATGACCTCATCCACCTCGCCCTGAAGTGACTACAACCCGAGATCCACTCAGCAAGCCACATCATGGAACGGTTGGTCATGGACCAGTTCTTGAGGAAACGTTCCTCTGCCCTACGCCGTTGGGTCAGTCAGAGTGACCCCCACAATTCAGACGAGCTGGTGGCCCTCGTAGAAAGGTACAATGCAGCAGAAGAGCACCTGCAACCCACAGTCATGGAGCATCCCCACTACCCAAGGTTCCAGGACTCTTCCAGAGACGGTAAAAGGGTACAAAGGTTAAGGGGGGCTGAAGAGTGGCGACCGCCTTCGCACAGCACTGCAACAGTGGCTCGCACACTAAAGGCAACAGCCAACATGGGGAGCCGAAAAAGGGCTCTAAGTGGGACACAGACTTTGTACCTAAATGTGTAAATTGTTATGAGAGGGGCCACACCGTGAAAGTCTGCCCACTAAATGCTGAACCAATGCAATGCGGCAGCGTTGAACCTTATTTGTTGTGGTCTTAATGTATGGGCCCTAGCCTAGAGGACCCCTTGAATAACCATCTCTGGGCATTTGTAAAGGTAAATGGTAAGAGGATTCAGGCACTAGTTGACTCTGGGAGTATGGTTACACTATTGTCCGAATACCTGTTGCCCATTGGTAAAAAACAGGTAAACAGTTCACAAAGAGTGGCAATGTGTTGTATACATGGGGATAATCACGAATATTCCACTGTTGATGTTCTTATTGAAACAGAGTTTGGTTCTTTAGATTTCAAAGTGGGTATAGTACCCAAATTGGCACATGATGTGTTAATAGGGACCGACTTTCCCCATTTTCTTAAAATGTGGTCCTCCTCTCAGAATACTGCCCAGAGTTCAATAGCGGACCATAAAGAAGTAACAGAAGAAACAAATCCTTTCCCTTTTTCAGAAATGGAGGTTGACGAGGGCCCAAATAAAAAGGGGAAAGAGGAAGAGTGATGTAAAATTCCCTTTCCCATGGCCACCTTGGTAGGGAATACCCCAAATCAAGATGTTGAACAGGCGCTTGCCACCCCAGAACAGGGTAAGACCTTCGCTGACCTAGAGGTCAGTCCTGGGAGTTTTAAGAAGGCCCGGTGGGAAGACCCCACATTAGCGGAAGCAAGGGGGAATATACAGGACAAGAATAGTACTCCTGGCCAACCAGATAGGTCACTTGCCTACCGCTACTTCGAGGTAGAAAGTGACATAGTATATCGGGATGATAGGAGGAAATCCATTATAACTAAACAATTGTTGGTACCACGGACATTCCGTAATGTAGTATTACACCTCGCACATAGTCACCCATTTGGGGGACACCTAGGGGTGGAAAAGACAAAAGAAAAAGTTCTCCGAAGCTTCTATTGGCCTGGGGTTCTGGCAGAAATTACAAATTATTGCTCCTCATGCCCAGAATGTCGGATTACCGCCCCGTTCAAAGTGTATCGTAGCCCATTGATACCCCTTCGTATAATAGATGTACCATTTGACCGGATTGCTATGGATCTAGTAGGACCCCTAATAAAGTCTGCTAGGGGACATCAGCATACTCTGGTAATATTAGATTATGTCACCCGATATCCGGAGGCAGTTCCCCTACGTAGCACCTCTGCTAAAAACATAGCAAAATAGTTAATAGTCCTGTTTACCCGGTCGGAATTCCTAAAGAGATCTTAACTGACCAGGTAACACAATATATGTTCCAAGTAACAAAAGAGTTATGTAAACTCCTAAAAATAAAGCATCTCAGAACCTCAGTCTATCATCCACAAACAGATGGTTTAGTGGAACGATTCAAAACAACCTTAAAAAGCATGTTACGCCGGGCGGTGGATAAGGATGGGAAAAACTGGGATTGTTTGTTACCATACCTGTTATTTGCCATTAGGGAGGTTCCCCAATCATCCACAGGCTTCTCCCCATTTGAACTATTGTATGGCCGACACCCAAGGGGCTTTCTGGATATAGCCAAAGAGGTTACACCATACAGAAGTGTAATAGAACATGTTGCCCAGATGCAGGACCGCATAGCTGTGGCCCTACATATAGTGACGGAATTGATTAACACACATATTCCCAGATAGCTCAAACTCCTACATCCACCACGTCATGAATATATATTTATGCCAAAATGAGTGCTACTGAGCTTGGCAAATGTATGCAACATAAGACAGGGGTGCCCAATGCTACATCAAATTGACAAAACATATATGGTAATGAGTATAAAGTTTAAATACTTGAATAATAATAATAATAATAATTACTTGGTTTTTAGTTAAACCCTTTGGCCAAAGCGTCGTAAGCCTGTATTCCAAACGTCAAGGTAAACCAAAAATGCAGGTCCTTACACTAAAACTGTGAACCCTTCCTGTTACCTCTGTATGAGGGGAAGGAACTGCAGTGAGTCCTGTCCATTCAGCAAGTTGCCAGAACCTCCCAAGTTAAAAAGGTGGTGAGGGGCGAGCTCTGGGGGGAGGTGCCACCTAACCTCCATAGACTGTTACCAGTCAGAAATTGATTAACACACATATTCCCAGATAGCTCAAACTCCTACATCCACCACATCATGAATATATATTTATGCCAAAATGAGTGCTACTGAGCGTGGCAAATCTATACAACAGAAGACAGGGGTGCCCAATGCTACATCAAATTGACAAAACATATATGGTAATAAGTATAAAGTTTAAATTCTTGAATAATAATAGTAATTACTTGGTTTTTAGTTAAACCCTTTGGCCAAGTAACTGGAGTATTCTATTGGCAGAGGTTTACTCAAACCCCAAACACTCAAAGTAGAGGCGATACAAAATTGGCCAAGGCCAGTTACAAAAAAACAACTAAGGACCTTTTTGGGATTAATTGGCTACTATAGAAGGTTTATTCCCAATTTTGGAACTAAGGCAACCCCACTAACCGACCTCACAAAAGCAAGAGGGCCGCTAATGGTAAAGTGGTCCCCCGAAACCGAACAGGCCTTTAGAAGCCTGAAAGAAGCTCTCTGTGCCCAACCAGTGCTGGTCACACCTGACTTCTCTCAAGAGATTTTAGTCCAAACCGACACATCTGAGGTAGGGCTGGGGGCTGTACTCTCCCAGGAGTCTCAAGGTGAGGAGCACCCCATCCTTTATTTAAGTAGGAAACTAAATCCCCAGGAGAAAAATTACTCCATAGTCGAGAAAGAGTGTCTCGCAATAAAGTGGGCTGTAGAGACGCTCAAATACGATCTGTTGGGGAGAAAATTCTGGTTGGTCACAGATCATGCACCCCTCACCTGGATGTGTCAAAACAGAGAGAAGAATGCTAGAGTGACCAGGTGGTTTCTAAGTCTACAACCCTTTACATTTTCTGTGGAGCACAGGCTAGGGCACAAACATGGCAATGCAGACGGGTTGTCAAGGATACACTCCCTAATATCCATGGTCGCTCATCCCTCGAGGTCTGAACTGGGGGGGAGGATATGTGACAGAAACCAGGGGTTGCTAATGAATTCCATATATAGGGCTCCCAGGATACTGGACAGCTTCTATCCTGTTTAGGCTGGAAAGTGCAGCCTCAGAATGCATGCACTCCATCCCACAGTTTGGCAGTTGCTGGAACTGAGGGATGAGGGATCCAGACCAGAGTTTGTCTGCTGCCTGATTTCTGTCACCTGTCCTGCTAGATAGAAATCAGGTATTTAAGGCTCATTTCCTGGTTCCTCTTCCCTCTCCCCAAGAGACTGGAGGCAGGAATGCTGCTGGAAGCAGAAAGGGGAAAAGCCTCTCCCCAAACAGGTTAAATCATTCTGTTTCTTTCTCAAATTGTAAAGTTCCTTATTTTTGTTTGTTGGAAGCAGGCAAGCCGCCCCAACCCCAGTCAGGGTGAACCTCGGTTAAGTTATTGCTCATATGAGCAGGGTTTTGTTTTGCTTGTGTTTTGCTTTTGTATTCAGTGTGGCAGTCTCAGTGCCTGGGACTGAATAAACCAGGCAGTAGCCTGTTTAAAAGAACAGCACGTTACGCCTCGTCATTTAACCTACCCTAAAAGACTGTGTTCTAGCAGTCCCGGACAGACGGCGGAGCCCCGGAGTAAGCCGTTTGTCACAATATATATTGTGATAACGTCAATGCCCTCTAAGTCCTAGAATGGGGCAGTTGTGGGACTTTACAGCTCTCATAGAGTTAATCATTCTGGAAAGGTACGTTCAGCTGTGAGTTAATGAGCTAATTAGCCTAGCCTGTATAGTCAGGAAGTGATACAGAGATCCCCCCCCCCCCCCATGCTGCCAGACACACACTGTTGAGAGTTATACAGAGATGGTGAGAGACGCTGCTGCTATACTTATCTGGGAAGGCACACACAGACAGCCCTGTGAGAGACTGAAAGGGGACCTGCTGCAGGTACACTGGGTAAAGTGGGGAAAGAGTTTAGTTCTCCCACGATTAGTTAGGGACTAAGTGGTATTAGTCAGTACTCCTGGAAGGAGTTATTTCTTTTGTTTCTGTTTTGTGTTATGAGTTAACCCTGTACCTGCTTTGTACCCTGCCCTGCTTAGAAAGTACAGTGTTTCCTGCCTTTGATCTGGACAAAAGACGTCACAATATATATATATATATATATATATATATTGTATTGTATGTCATTATTTATATAGCGCCATAAATGTATATAGCGCTTATATATATATATATACATACATACATACATATATATATATATATATATATATATATATATATATATATATAACAAACAAAGAATAGACTGCGCTCCTCAGGTGTAAAATCAGACTAATTACCAAATGATTGTATTAAATGGATATAGCAAAGGTGAATGGCAAAAGTGAATGCAACAGTATTATGGATGATTGACTCACACTAATAAAAATACATGCAATATGTTATAATAAAATGCTGAGTGCCAATGTTTAAAAAGCTGCTGTAAACACAAATATATGCCAGTGAACAATACAAATATAATAAAATGGCATGTGTTGGTAGTTTGACTACTGCACTAATGAATCCCTCATGAATGATACTAAATGAATGATGAATGGAAAAATACAGAAAAAATGACACTAAGTGTGTCAAAGATAAAAATAAAAATAAAAATGAAAAATGTGAAAAATGTAAAAATATATCAACCAAATCAAGGGTCCATGCTAGGATCTGGCTGCTCTCATCAAGGACCAACGAACTCCCAGAAATCTGTGAACAACAAGAAAAGAAAGCGCCCGATCCTAGTGCAGCATGAAAAAGGGGGGGAGAGAGGGAGGAAGAGGGGGAGAGAGAGGGAGGAAGAGGAGGGGGGAAGACAAGGGAGAGAGGGAGGAAGATGGGAAGAGAAAGGAAGGGGGAAAGGAGCGGAAGAGGGAAATAGAGAGAGGAGGGAGAGAGGAAGGAAAGGGGAGAAGAGGGACAGAGAAAGAGGGGGAGAGATAGAGCGAGGGGGAGAGAAGGGAAGGGGGAGAGGAGCGGAAGAGGGTTAGAGAGAGAGGGGAGAGGTGGGGGGAGGGGGCAAGCGAGTTGGAGAGAGAGGGGGGATAGAGAAAGAGGAGACGAGATGGAGGAGAGGGGGGAAGGAGGGGGGGGATAGAGAAAGGGGGTGAGATAGAGGATGAGATGGGAGAGAAAGGAAGGGAGAGCGAGATGGGGAGAGGAGGGGAATAGAGAGAGGAGGGGGAAAGGGGGAAGGGAGGGGGGAGGGAGCGGGGGAGAGGATGGGATAAAGAAAGAGGGGACGAGATAGAGGAAAGGGGGAGAGAAAGGGAGTGAAATGGGGAGAGGAGCAGAAGAGGGGTATAGAAAGAGGGGGGAAGAGAGGGGGAGGAGGGAGAAATATGGGGGATAGAGGAGAGGTGGGAGAGGGAAGGGGAAGAGAGTGGGGTTAGAGAGGAGGGGAAGAGAGGGAGAGGGGAGATAGAGAAAGAAGAGGAGGGATAGAGGGGAGAGAGTGGGAAGAGAGGGAGGAGGTCTGGATGAAAAGAGGCGGTGAGAGAGAGGTAGATCGCAGAGAGAGAAGGGGGAGAGACATACAGACAGGGAGAGTGGAAAAAAAGAGAAAGGTATGAGAGAGAGACAGAGAGGAAGAAAGAGAGAGAGAGGGTGAGAGAGGGGAGGAAAAGAGAGGCGGACAGAGAGAGAGAGGGAGAAAGAAAAGGGAGAGAGGGTGAAAGAGAGAAAGCGAGATGAGGAGAGAGAAAGGAGGAAGAGAGGGAGAAAGAGAAGGGGGAGAGGGTGAAAGAGAGAAAGCGAGATGAGGAGAGAGAGAGGAGGAAGAGAGGGAGAAAGAGAAGGGAGAGAGGGTGAAAGAGAGAAAGCGAGAAGGGGAGAGAGGAGGAAGTGAGAGCGAAAGAGAGAGTAAGGAGAGAGAATGAGAGAGGGCATTAGAGGGGGGAAAGGAGGGAAAAATAAATAAAGCGAGAGAGAGGAGATTATTATTATTATTATTATTATTATTATATTAATACTGTAATTATTTCATTGGCTTCGTCACTGGAATTCTCTCCCTTTTTATTAATTCCATCTTCTTCCCACGGAAATATTTCCCATGTCCCGAGATTCACATTTCATTCTTATTTTTCAGCTCTCTGTTTTTCTGTTCCCGTTGTATTAATCGCCTAATTCTTTAGGTATTTTTCTTAATTATTCTTTTTTTTTATTCTCCATTTCTCGTTGTTTTTTGTTGTTGTTGTGTGTTTTCATATTTTTTCCCAGATTTTATTTTCTTATTTTCAGTTCTTCTTTCGTTTCGATGTAATTTTTTTTTTTTAAATTTTCTGATTTTATTAATGATTCTTGATTGTATATTTTTCTGATTTTATTAATGATTCTTGATCGTATATTTTTCTGATTTGTCTTTTGGTTTCTTAGTTTGCGGGGTGTCTTTGTCACAAATATATTAATAATTATTTGGCATTTGTACTTTTCCCAATCATTTTTCTATTTACTTTTTTTTTACATATTATGTCTATTTTATTATTTATTTTATGATTTGACACTTTTGAAAAAAATATTTGTATTCCTTATAAATATTTTTTTATTCGCTTTTTTTCTTGAATTTTTTTGTTTTTTCTGTCTGTACCATTTTTTCCCTCTCTCTCTCGTTTAATCCTATTTGCTTTCTTCTGCGCTTTTTGCTGTGATAATATTGACTGATGACATCGCCAGCCCGTTTACTGGAAGGGTTTGTGCAGGCCGAAGGTCGAAGGTCAGAGGTCAATCGCAATTGGCCTTGGTTACAGCCAACCACATTTCACAAAGCATCACGGGGAAAAAATCCCATTAATTATTAATTTCGAACAGCCTGGATTTAGCTTCCTTCTAAAAAAATAACACTAATAATATACTTAGATCTTTCTTATAAATGAAGCACTACCTTTTCCCACTTATCGATTCATGTACTGTACTGCAATCGTCATATATGTGCATAACTGATGTAAATAACGCGTATGTAACAGGCTCTATAGTCTCCCCGCTTGCGCACAGCTTCGGTACAAGTAGGGAGCTGGTACTGCTGTTCAGGACGTGCTGACAGGCGCATGCGTGAGCTGCCGTTTGCCTATTGGGCGATATGTCCTTACTCGCGAGTGTACTTAAAGTGAGTGTCCTTAAACCAGGTTTTGCCTATTTAAGTGGATGTTTGAACTGGGGCGCTCCCTGGGATGTGTGGCTAGAAAATGCTACAACGCCTTTAATATATTAAAGTATTAAAAAATGTAAAAATTGTGTTTGTGGTGTAAAAGAGTATAAAAATATATACTGGCCCTTTTGATGGTTTTTTTGGCTGCTGCTTGACCTTGAAGAAGGGAACCCCGTGTCCTTCTTAACGTGGCAAATGGGAGTATGAAGACGGTCAGCGCAAAACTCATGGACCTCACGATGTTGGTGGAACAGGATGAAGTTGAATAAAAATTGAATAAAAAATGGAATAAAACACACCTTTTGACACACACACACACACATATATATATATATATAGCTTCTCTGTCTCCCGCACAGGCTCATGCACCTCTCTCTCTGTGTCTCGCGCACAGTCTCGCGCCGACGGATTCCGACCGAAGGGACACGCTGTCAGCGGGCAGCAGGCGCCTGGCCACGCCCCCTGCCTTCATTCATTCATGCGTTATTCATGAGCTCCAATACAACGTAACCATAAAGGACCTGGAGGACTTTTGCTGTCCAGAGGGTCTCTTCCCCGCCGAACATTTAATGCGAGTTTCCGCTTCCGGTTAGGGACTGGTGATCCCTTCGAAACGGGCTGCAAGAACCTGGTGCAGTTATCATTGGAACAGGACTTTTTTTTATCTTTTAAGGTTTTTTCCTTACTTTTATTTTTTATTTTTTATTTTTCACTTTTTCACTTTTTATATATATTTTTTTGGCATTAAAGTTTTTCAATATATTTTTTAACCCATATATAGGATTTTTATATCCAATATTGGCTGTGAATTAGTTAATTAGTGAATTGCTATATTTATTTAGTCTTTATCTTTGTGTATTAGTCTCCCATTAGCCACCCCACCAAGCACCCTCTCATGATTAGCTTGACCGGTTCACTATATTAATTGGTTATATCTAGAGGCGCTACTTCATTTTTTGTTTGTTTTGATATATATATATATATATATATATATATACATATATATATATATGAACAGTATTAAAGACAGCGCTCCTTTTCAAATACACCCGAATTGCTGCCCCCCTGCTGACGTGTGACAAAATGTTGCACCAAATATCAAAATTGAGTATGATGTTTACATGAACCAAATGGTGCCTGCCTATAACAATATGAATGAAATATACTGTAGCAACATATATCAAACAAATATAATTGTAAAAATTGTGCAAAAAATATGAAAAAATATATAATAAATTGGTCTGTTGAACATATAAAAAAGCATAAAAATACAAAAAATATACTATAAAAAATATACTATAAAAAATGATACTTAAGTCCAAATGAAGTCCATGAATGAATAAAACAAAGGTCCAGGCTGCTTCTTCTTGGGCTCACCAAGTTCCCATGGTACCTATTAGAAAAAGAAAAGAGAAAAAGCGCCCGATCCTTGTGTAAAATCAGATGAACATTTTAATAAAACATGGACAAGACAAATGCACACTTACAATTTGTCTGATTAAAATAAGCATTTTATGGGACCTGCCCATGCACCAATCGAAGACTCCACAGTCACCTCCGCTCTGCAGTCTCACGATCAGTTGGAGACCCAGTGGTTGGAAACGCCGTTTTCTCCAAGGTGTATAGGTAAATATCCGTCAGGAGCTTGTCAGCAGCGTGCGTCCGCCATTATTCCCACGCATGTGGTACTGGATACCGGAAGGACTTTCCTTGTAGTTCCTGTGTCTCTCTCTGGTGCCGAAGGCAGGTCAGCCACCGTAGTTGCAATGTAAACCGTCCCTACGCGTTTCTTCCGCCTTTGCGGATTTCATCACACAGCACTTCCACTGCAGCAAGGGATTCTGGGAAATGACATTCAAATGAGCACACAGTGCCACCTTTTATCTGAAGCTCATATTACACGAGCAACCCTTAGGCCAATGCATACTGCTTTAAACACAGCTTCAAAGTTGAAACATGTCTGTGAGTCGGTTAGTGGCTTTGCATCTCACCCCAGCCTTTGCTTAAATAGGCAAAGGGAGTATGAAGACGGTCAGCGCAAAACTCATGGACCTCACGATGTTGATGGAACAGGATGAAGTTGAATAAAAATTGAATAAAAAATGGAATAAAACACAGTATTAATGCATGACATCCACATGTGTGGGGGATGGGAGGGGGGGTGTGTGGGTTGAGGATATGATGGAATGGGTGATAGTGGATTTCCACTAAATATACAATCAATGAAACATAAACATATAGTTTCAGTGACTCACACGGGCTTGTGTGAGACTTCGCCCTCAACGCAGACTGTAGGTGGTAAATGCAGACTCCTATGGTGGAGTCCCAATAAACATAAAACTCACACGGCCTAATGTGAGTTCTTGCCCTCAGAGGGTGATGTCAGCCTGTATAGGTGATGTGGAATCGTCTCAGCAAAATATCCCCCAATAGGTGTGGTGTGTGAGTGGCTCCTCTCCCCGTTGCCCATAGACCAAAAATGTGTGCAAAAGCAGGGTTAGCAATATAACAGGTCTTTATTGGTAACAGTTAAAGCATGAACATAAACATAAACAAGCATAAACGTTGTAAAAACATAAACGTTAAACAGAAAGCACACTCACACTGAACTCCAACTCTTGTTGCCCAGCATCAGCCGCTTGGTTTGATCCTGTAAGATCTCCTCCTCCGTTGTTGCTCTCACTGGCGCGTCCGGCAGTGGAACCGGAAGAGGGGATCTACACCGGATCCCCTGCGGTCGGCTGGGTCCCTCTCTCAATGAGCTCCGGCAGGGAACAATATAAAAAATAATGAATCTAAATACCGTAATATAATAATTGTTCAGAAAACGAATAAATGCATACTTAAGCTTGAAATAGAGAGAAATATTTCATGTGTCTCTCTATGTGTGAACTGGAAAGAAGAGATGAAACAGTGACTGTTGGTTGCAAGGGACAAGCCAAAATAACTATATGGCTATAGATATATATATCAAATATAGCCCTTTTGGGTATTTTGAGTTCTATTTGGTCGAGTTACAATTGTTCCCAAATGATTTTATCTATATCCTTATGGAGAAAGGATCCCTATAGATATAATGAGGGCAAAAATTGATCTTGCATATGAGAAAAAAGGGAACCTAGATCAAAACCACCCCAAAAAAAAAAAAGAATGTTGTATAGATATATCAGTGTGACGACTAATATTCGTACTAGTTCTAAGTATAATACCTATATAAGGAATGAGAGTGTGTTAATAAATGTCTATTGTTGACTAATATATATTGAGTGATAAGAGAAAAAAGCGGAGCTCTATTTTGCTTAAGAGAAAGGGAAAGAATTACCAGCAAGCCAAAAACCAGCAATCCAAGTGAAAAGGACTAACCAATATTTGAATAAAGTTAAATTCGGTGTTTTGTATTGTGTCTTGTGTAAACATAATTTATATATTAATAAGTGAACTTAATTTCTAGTAGTGATTATTACATAGTGACTTATTATGATTCATAAAGAAATGTGATAAAAATAATAATTATAAATGTTGTGTATTTGTGATGCAGTGCTGACCAAAGGTCCCACAGTTAAACCAACTAGGACCCCAGAGGGAGCATGCTAAACATGCTCAACCCAGACCTCTGGGATCCTGTTAATGGGAGTGGAATCTATATTACACTATAGTGCTTATATCAATACAGATGTGTGTATCAAAGACAACACAAAAATTAAGTAGCGCTAAAGAGGATGTGAAATAACCCTAATAAATGATACATTATAATAACATATTTAAAATGTTAAAATAAATTAAAATTACCACAATTTAACCTAATAATATCTACAAACCATAACGTGATAGTGAAAAAAAAAGGAAAATCCAAATTGAATGTTCCACTCAAACAAAAAATCCAGAGAGAAATATAGTCCGAATAGAAGATCCAGGGAGCGTCTTTGCAGCTTTAAGGGGAGTGGTATAGCCAACCACTTTTGGAATCTATAAACAAAAAACAAACAAAAGCGCAAGCTCCATAGCACGTAACTGAGTAAAAAATAAGGTACATTTATTTTAAAAATCAGCAACCCATAAGAATGTGCACTGACAGGATTTCAAACAGAACCATTCGTGGGAGAGAAATCTCTATTGTGGTCATCTGCGGTGGTAGGGTGAGTCCCAGCTTTGCAGAGTGGATGTAAACAGCCCAGGTTCACCATGAATTGGCAGCAAGATATAAAGGCATCCAATGCCTGCACGTCCTTTGCTCCCTCATACAATGATTGCTAACACTTGAAATTACCGCCAACCGGAGCGCAGGGAAGCCAGGGACTCCAAATACACCAACACAAACGCGATGACGTCACAGCTCTGCGCGTTTCGTCACACTGCGGCCTCCTGACGAACTTTAACTTTATGTATTATTTTTAAGTTGTTATGTTTGCACAATGTGTTTTGTATTTTTGTCTCTGCAGTTATGCCCCTTTTTCTCTGGCACCTCCCGGTCCCACGGCTCACTTGGGGGCGAGATCTCAGGGAGGCTACTCATTGGTGGTGTTCTCAGCCAATGGGTTGGTCTCTCTGACCAACTCGCGCGAGTTTTCGGCCCCGTGACGTCATCGCCGAGAGCGGGGGACAGCTATGAAACGGGTATGCACGCAGACGCGGATACACTTTTTGAGAAAGGGACGCAATTCCCGAAACGCGTAAAAGTGTTTATGTTCTTGCTTTGACCACTCAATAAATAGATTTTTAATACTACTGGATGCAGCCCCCTTTCTTCCTCATCGATTTGGCAGTGCTCCGCCTGTGCCCCCCCTTGGGACTACTTTTCTTCTGAAAGATTAGATGCGTCACTGGTGGGATGCATATTCCCTTCAGGACTATGTAGATAGGAAAATAATCCCAATATGATTAAGGATTACAAAAGCCCCTACATTTGAAACCAATTTGGAGTTTACCAGAGAATGGAACGAGACATTAAACCAATGCTCCTTCTCATTAATGAAGCTTTTGATCCAATTTAGAGAAACAAAAATTAAAGAATTAGAATCTGAAATTGACACTTCAAGCTTTATTAAAACCATACTCGGATACTAGTGAATTTAAAGAATTTGATGAGATCACTAGCACCTTTGAGAAGGAGGTAGCAGAAAGAAAGGATCACAAATTGAATCTTGATAAAGACGATTACGCCACTGACAAAGTGAGGATTTGGAAAAGGGCTAATAGCTTTACCAGAAGAAAGGGGCGATTTCATTCAGGCTCTCGTACACGTTGAGGTGGGACTCCTCCTCACACCCCTAGGGATGGGGTGGGCCCTACCTCCAACCATCAGGCTCGCCATCAGGGCTCTCAAGTGACCACTGGGGGATCCTCATTGTACATCAGCCTCGGGCAGTAGGTATTCGGTCCTTGAGGTGGAAAAGCTCCCTGAGGACAAGGGTGTGTTGATAGCCCTGATGGTCAGGGTAGGCCTGAGATCAATGCTGATCTTGATAGAAGTGCGAGATCTAAGGATTCCAAACTAACACAAAAGTCCCCTTATTTTTTAGACAGGACACTGAGACAAGAGAAAATGAGGGAGAGGGAAAGAGAAAAGGAAAAAGACAAACATTATCCCCTATGGGACCGCGAGGCCTGAAACAAACCACATGGTCAGGGAAAAAGAGGAGCAGAGGAATTAGAGTGGGGAGAGTCGTACAAAGGAAGAAGGAGAACTGAGGAAGAATAGTCACACCCAAGGCTAGTAGTATATTCAACTTATCTTCTCTTCCACTGTCCATTTATGATATATATTTGCTAGAAAGAGGCCTGTCTTTTGCTCATTTACAGGCCCTAATGCTTTTCAATTACAGTATTTATCGATTTGAATAGCTTTGTGAGGAAAATCACTCTCAAGAGATACTTTAAGATTCAAGAGACAAACATCAAATTGGCCGATCCTACTGTGGTCAATAGTACACAAGAACAAATATGTATTGAGGCTCTCACTTCTCTTTTGATGGAGTCTGAAACGGCTACTAGTATGTCACAGGAACCAATTGAAAATTTTGAATTAACTATCCATGCTTCAAATATTGCTGAGCTAGGTTTGGAGGAGGATTTGGACATTATCCATTCACCCTTCAGACCTAGGTCTGTATTCTTCCCTTATCAATCTAAGGGGGGATTTGTGGATGCATTTCATAATGTGGTACTCAAAGATTTTGAGGCACTTTGTTCCAAACAAGTTAAAATTAATAAGAATCTTTCACAAAGTGAACTGGATGCATTAAACACATTAAAAAACAATCACAACATTGTTATTAGACAGGCTGACAAGGGAGAAGGCATAGTCATCCAGGACTTATCTGCGTATCTCACTGAGTCGTGCATACTCCAGCATGACTCGGCTTCCTACTCCATTTTGGATTCTGACCCGGTCGCCTATTATCAAAATTTGTTGAAAATAATTTCTCACTCAGGCACATATGGATGGTATCATATCCAAGGTGGAATTTAAATTTCTATTTAATTTACATCCACGCACTCCAATACTATACCATCTACCTAAGGTACACAAGTCCTTACTCAATACCCCTGGTAGGCCTATCATATCCGGGGTGGAGTCCATGATGTCATGCCTATCCCAGTATGTAGATTACTATCTTCAACCCTTTGTAGCTCAGCTCAGGTCACATATAACACGACGCGTCTTGGACGCTATAAAGATGACGGCGACACTGGCATCCGGTACCCCATACCGGGGCATGTAAATCAGGAAGCAGGGGGTCCCTGAGCCAGAAATCAATGCGGTTCCGCTCAGGGGACCCCCTGCTCCCGCACACTATTATTGAAATTGACATTAATGCAGCTTCATTACCATAGCAAATAGCCGCTACGGTAATTAGTTATTGGTTATTGTTGTGTGTGTTTTGACAGTAGTGTAGATGTGTAGGGGGTCTCCAGAGCTGAACCGCATTGGTTTCAGCCTCGGGGACCCCCTACTTCAGGAGACACAGGCCCCGTTATGGGGTGCCGTTATCACCTGCAGAATTTAAATGTCCCGGTCACGTGACGAGGAAGCTTTAAAAGTGCAGGGTATATCGGCACCCCATAACGGGGCCTGTATCTCCTGAATTAGGGGGTCCCCAAGGCTGAAACCAAAGCGGTTCAGCTCCAGAGAGCCCCTGCTCATGTACACTACTATTAACATGTTTATTGTTAATGCACGATCGCATGTAACAGCCGTGCATGGAGATGCAGAATCTCCATGCAAATGTTACAGGCGGCTTTTTTTCTATCAGCTATCGTACGTGAAGTTTCAGTGCGCTAGCAGAGGGAAAAAACATTGCACGCACAATAAGACAGTTTTTGACACGTCCGATAGAAAATGGGCTCAAGGCCTTAATGAATCGCGCCTCCGGCTTCACTTTTTACCGGACGTGCGATTTTTTTTCAGACCAGCGCAAAAGCTCGGAGCTTAGTGCATAGCCCCCTTAGTCTCATCAACTAATTACTTCACATTAACTAATTATATACAATATGAGTAAAAGGAGTTTTTATTCTAATACTTTTATTCTAATACTTTTAGGATTTAGCCTCTCATCTAATATATGCTTCTAATGCATTTAATACATGCGCCTTTGTATTATAAGGCACGAAGCTTTGTACATTAAGTGAACATCATGGCTTTTTGTAAGAGTCTGTAATCAACGAATATGTGATACACCTGATTAGCATGTCAGGTATAAAGAGAGCCTCTGACCACACCACCAACAGGATCTGACGAAGCGATACATTCGCGAAACGCGTAATCCTGTGTTGGTGGAGCTGCATCATTCTGTTTGGACACCTGAAGCCACCGTAGTTCCCGCGTCATAGGCCCTGTGACCGGACGCACGAACAGGGGGTTTCCTGGCGGTGCCTACCAAGTGGACACAGAGGCTGACAGTGTTGTACTTTTATGTAAGTTCTTTATGTTTACTTTTATGTTTGAATAAACTACCTATTTCTTCATACATCTTGTGGCTGTCGCCCCATGTTTGGTACTTCTCAAGAGGGATTACCCCGTGAGAATAAGCTGTTCATCCCCGATGTGACAGGGATCGTTTTCTGAGGCAAGAGCTGAAAGAAACTTTGATAGGAGGGGCTCACACATCACTGTGTGAGTTGAGCTACTGTTAGCATTTTTTTATACCCTGCCATCCCCTTGTGTGTGTGTCATACCTGTGGTCACACATTATTTCTGCTTATCATTTTTTCTGTTTCTTATGCACTCACCACTCTTCTCTGATCACTAACAACCAAGGATCAAGGAAGGATCCGTCTTTCAAGGTTGAGCTGCAAATCCAGAGGATACATATAAGGACTAGTATCTGACCAGTTTGAGTCCCTTTTATTGCTTGCTTGTATTTATCAGCTTTTTAGGGGAGCGCTGTAGTTTCCCCACTTGCAGATCAGGGCAATAGAAGACATCGTAAACGAGGTACTTGCCGTGTCTAGGAGTATGGAGTAGCGGATCGTTTGGGTATGTAGCCGGAGTCAGGATTGGAGAGCGTAGAGCAGTCAAACCAAAGCCAAAGGTCAGCGCAGGAGAGTATCACAAGGTAAGTTCCAGGCAGGGTCAGGCAGCAAGGTACAGAATAGTGAGTAACAGCGTCACACAAACTGGAGTTATGCTCGGCAATGACTGAGAGTTCTGAGAGCATATTTAAAGGACCTCCCACCAATGGGAGGCAACCAGGAAGTGGGGCTGCGGTTCCGGATAGGCTGCTGGATCATGCAGGTGAGTCCTATTGCACAGCCAATTGCGACCGCATTAGAGTGAGAGCCTCCGCCGCGCGCAACACGGACGTGCGCCATGACACCCGTGCCAGTAAGGGGGCGGAGACCAGAGGCGGGGCCCGCGGGAACAGAGGCGGAACGAGGAGCACAATCGCGTCATGTAGTCCTGACATCAGAATGGGGGCGGGACCAAGGGGCGGAGACCACAGACCGACGGGGAGACCGCACACAGAAGAAGAATGGGAACGCGCCCTGTGCCCAGAGACAAAAAAAAAGCAGACGGGGCCCGCGCAGCAACCACGCACCGCGCATAAGAACCACCGGTAGGTTGCCACTCTTGAGTGCCATGGGGATCAGATGGGTGATTAATGGTTAAGGGGCAGAAGCACCAGCATGGCGAATCCTCACTCCAAAGATAGGAAAGGAGACTTTACTAAAACGATCTCCAGAGAATCCTTATGGATTTACACCCTCAAGATTTTAGCTTCTATGGGACTGAATATAGACATTGACTTTGTCTCTTCTTTTTTATAAGGATTAGCTAGATTCTTACACAGGCGGGTTTTATCGACATACAGTACTTACACCATTTTATTGGCATCGGACTCCTTCCTTGATAACTATTAAATATGAAATTATGATATTGATTGGCTTATCTCTATGACTTTTGCTTTCAATCTCTGAACTTCTTTAAATTTCTCCTTGCATTAAGAACTAGCTACAACCATCATTGTATATATTTATATTTTTTTATGTTCATGTGTTTGGGGATGATACAGTATGTCTATCTATGTCGTTTTATGTGAATTCAATCCATTTGTGCAATATCTATTTTGTAGGATATAACAGATTCAATATAAACAAATGTATCCCTAAAAAGAAAGCAGTTACACTGCCTTCTTACCTTTCATGCAAAACACGCAATATGAAACCGTGATCCCAATGCCTTTGTTTTTCATTGTGACATAAAGGTGTGCTGCGCTGTAACAGTGAATCGCATAGACAAGAATAATATTTTTCAACTCAATGCACACAACAACTTATTTTGATCACATGTCAACTAGTATCCTCTCCTAATGTAACAAATAGAAAATATTAGATAAGACCATTTGACAAAACACAGGCAGGCACACACACACGCAGGCAGACACACAGACAGAGGCAGGCACACACATACACACACACACACACAGAAACAGGCACACACAGAGGCACCAGAGACAGAAACACACACAGACACGCACTTGCACATAGACACACACACACACACACACAGAGACACATGCACACACACAGAGACGCACACACACACAGACAGTTAGTATAACTATATAATTGCAAATAGCTAAAACAGAGGTGTGTGCTGTGTCTAAGTCAAACTTCTTTGCGTTTGTAGCCATGTATAAAAATGGTATACAGTTCTTTCTCATGCTGGCAGTAAAACCTGGTAAGTATGCAGTATTGCCAGCATCAATCATGGAGGTTTGCCCTCACACCCTGGTGAGGTGTCATATGTACACAAGGGGAGTGGTAACATGCTCTGTGTCCACTATTAGTGACACAAGAGGTCTGGCTGTTTTCTGAGTCAATAAAGATGCCCAGATACACCAGACCCTTGCTGTGTATGTGTGGAGTCATTACACAGAAGGAGACACCACAGAGGAGGTCCTCATCAGTCACATCACCCTGCGGATGCAGAGATCCTGATGAGGTGGAGGCGCTGCATCAGATGTGAGTAGGACTCAATCCCCACTACCTCAGATGCCTGTCGTGCTGATATCCCCACTACCATCAAGTGGGAAACTCAGGCGTCCTTTAAGCCAGCAGGTGCACCACAAGACATACAGACATGTAATGGGGCCAGTAGACCACAGGGGCCAATGTGACATTGGGTGGGGCTGGAAAAACCGTTACAATTGGAGGCCCTGCTGAGATACCTATCAACAGGACAGGCTTTTGCTAGGCACACTGGGAAACAGGGAGAGTGTATGCTGCCAGTCAGTGCTGTGGATGGAGACGGAGCCTAGGGGTAGTCAGGGGCCTGATGGATTTGTCAGCTCGCAAGGACAACCTAGGATCCTGAGTGGAGTTAAGTGTGTCTGGAGACATGGATATAGCTGTTCTAGTCACCTTGAGGCAGCTAGTTGGTAGGATGCCTAAAGGAATAGCCTGTTAACGTGGTCAGGAATTCTGGAGAGGGTCTGCGCTAGGCTGGCCAACAGTAGGTAGACGCCCTAGTAGTGCATAGGAGAAACCAGAGTACTCTAGCCAGGAGCCACTTACCACAGAGCACAAACTGGAGGAAGGTGGACACAGCATACACAGAGAGAGTGAGCCTAGCCTGAGGTAGTGCAACATGAGTCAGACGTACATTAGATACACGTAGGTGGTGCATCGTGGCATTCTTTATTGCATCGGAATGGTAGCTGCCCCGCAGAGAGGAGCTCCATGTGCAATAACAGTAACTTCAAAGTAAAGATGGAGAAAGCAAGAAGGGAAGATCCGCGCGGTGCGGAGAATCCAAGATGGCGACCGCGGCTGATGGAGGGAGCGCACGTGGTGTGCGTACTACTGAGGAACAAGCTGCAGAAGGAACTTTTGCCAGCATGTTGTGGAACGGCGCTAAGGCGGTGGCCGCGCCGTTTTTGTCCTGCCTAGGATCAAGGGGTGCTACCCTGGAGGACAGTGTTGAGGACATTGTTGTTGTGTGCGGTAAAAATGGAGAATCTGCTTGCCAGACGGTGAGCTACAACCAAAAATCTACCTCAGTTGCTTATGTGAATGGCCGTGTAAACCAAGATGGCTGCTCCCGCTTCCCTGGGAGACCGCGTGGGCCGAGTGCAGAAAATTCTGCAAAGGCTAGAATTGCAAAAAGTTGGCCGGGATTGGTGCCAAGCAAATAACCGCACCCTGCTGGGGGGTTTGGCGCGAAAGCTTTGGCCGCGCCCTCATGGACTGTGACGGGCTCAGAGCCAGTGCTTGGGCACTCGGTGAATCTGTGGGACCCTCCCCTAATATCTACCAGGGGGAGTGGTTTCCAATTGTGCCAAATGAGAGTGGAGCTGGCTGAGGGAGGAGTTAACAACCCAACCCCTGCCCTTCAGTTTCGAGGAGCTGGTGAACAGGCAAGACCACTACAGAAAGTGTCCCCTGTAATCAGCGCTATCAGCGGGAAGGAGAAAGAGATGGACATCTCAGCTCACCCCTATTCGTTGCCAGTAGGCTTCCTGGTAATCAAGGCGGGTGACACCGAAACGATAAGGTGCCTGTGCATACAGTGCCGACTGCCGGGTGGTGTAGCCAGCACAATGGCTAGGTGCCCCCAATGTGGCATCCACTACCTATGGGTCGTGCCGCCCTTTATGCCAGGAAAGACCGTGGAGGCGGGAGCGGAAACAGCCAAGCTGACGGCTGAAGCCCTGCACTCGGTCAAGAAAGAACCCGTTGATCCCGGAGAATGGGGATCGCTCATGATGATATCGACGGACCCTAAAGAGAAAGTGGTGAGAACCTGGAACCTCACCGTCGGTCCCCTATGGGAGTGCCACTCCCCGAGTCGGAGTCCGCATCTTCGGACAAGGAACAAGCGAGCCCGACATCGGTGGTGATGCACCTACCGATGGACCACTATAGCTGTGCTGCAAAAGACCCCGCACTTACCTGCGAAGCAGCGGAGCCTTGAGGTGCCGAGGTCGCCAGTGCGGAGACCGCCGGAGCGGAGGAGTCCCACGGCCGTGGTGACTTCCAGCGCAGAGGGAGGAGAGGACCCCCTCCCGAGCTGACGGAACGGTGAGATATACCCTTACCCTCCACAGGCGCCGGTGGTGGCAACGGCGGAGGAAGGCCTAGCCCAGGCCCGAGCGGAGCGGAGAGCTGAACCTTCACTTCCGGCGGCGGATGTCATTGTGGCGGAAGAGGTTCCGGTGGGGAGCCCAACCCAAGATGGCAGTGGTGAGTCCCGCGAGATAGTTGACATCACATCCGGCGGACACAGCGGAGCGGGATGGAAGATGGCCGCATCCTTGTGACCACCGTGCTGCTCCAGGTCGCCTGGGTCCAGGAAAAGCTGGCAGGCCCTGCAGAAGCCTGGGAACAAGGAGACGGGTGAGCCGGAATGCCAGTCCGATGGTACCGGTCAAGGTAGCAAGAAGCTGCGGGTCGTAGCCCTATGCCCAACCCCTGGCCATAGTTAAGACACTTGCCCCTGTCACTTCCTCATCTGGGTCCCAGTCTAGCCAAGGGTTGTCTGGGGAGTCACAGGCCACTTCTGAGGAACGGACTGGTGAGAACCTGGACTGGGGTGACTGATTTACATCCGATGAGGGATCGGGGAGGGGGATGCATAGGAGAAAAGAGTCGTCGTGTACCAGTGGGAGCCACAGTATGGATGTAAAATATCGGCCTAAACGTTTAGGGTCGAATTCTAGGTCTACAAGTACTTCAGGGATATCGTCTGGGGGAGAGCCAGAAGACAGTGAGGGTACAGTGATGGTACCGGAGAGCGTTAGGGAAAGAGAGACCCAGTGGTGGGCACCAAAGTTTGAGGGGTATGAGGCCTGGTTGGACCGTACAAGGTTCATACTAAGGAGGGAAGGAATAGTGGATTACTGGTGAGGTGTAGGGGACTTCACGGAGGAGGAACGATTAGAGGAACTTCGGCTGAGGTGGCACAATATCCACTCAGGGGTAGTGGATCCCCGAGGGTCGGCCATATTTAGGGAACCAGTACAACCAGACGAGCCATTGTCATGGGTGCTGCCAGGCCGGGCAGGCAATAAGAAGTTGATCCATACCAGTAGGGCGGAACGGGCCATTGTCACAAAGTACAAAAAATCCCATGGGTTGGAGAACCCTTATGTTCCAGAACCCTTGATACAGGAGATCGAGGATGGGAGAGATGCATTGCTAAGGGAAACAATAGAAGATTACATTATGAGTAAATCTGGTGGGTATGCTAGGTACAAGACAGAGGAGAGGATCACTCAGCTGATGAGGGTGTGGAGTGTTGGGCGCAACATCTATATGCATCGGATGGAGTATAGGCCAGAAAGTGGGCCGCCTAGGGAGTACAGTGTAACCATTAAGGACATAACCGGTAGGGAGGTGCAGAAGCCAGACCCCAGGCACTACTATTAGGTAGTAGATGGGGATTCTCCTTAGGAGCAGTGCGGTCTGCCGGTCAGCAGGCACTGTATGTCGTTATGTTTATCATGCAATATGAAAAGAACTGTATAGTGTATTTTTATTACACAAAATAGACAGACAGAGCCCCTGGTGGTAGCACTCTATTCCAAAATGATATGGTGATTCTTTAAAATAACTTTATTAATTGACAATAACGTTAAATATGGGGTCTAAAACAAAGATTAAATATTCCAAGTGTGTCGTCTCTATTGGATAGATGTGTCCAGAAGAGTGTACATAATGGGTTAATGTCCAGTGTTTGGGTAGTTCACTGGCCCTAGTGTTCCTCGTGTAGAGTGAATTGACTAGAGTACTAGTGGATTGTCAGCAGTTTGGGCCACACATGCAGTGCCCAGTATGAATATACTATTGGTGCTCTTAAATATGGGACCTATGCTGTGCTATTGCGTGATGGCGCTAAAGCATATTAAAGTTGTTGTATTGAACAAAACTTGGTCAAGTGTCACCTATTTGTATGTTCCCGTCACCTCCCTATAACAAGATGTATTTAATAGGGTGTGTGGTGCTTGGTACATAAACATCTATAGCTGTTGATGTCTGAGGTGGGCTGTATACTAGTATTGATAAAACTTGTACTGGTGTTTAATATGACACTGCTATAACTCTGTCTAGATGATACCAAGTTATAGCTGAGTACTGTCCTTTGGGGTGTTTATATGGCGTCAATTGACGACCTGTCCCCATTTGGCACTGCTTAGCATGTGTGGTTGTATTCTGGCACTCCAGAGGTTAATTGCTGGTTAGGTTTGCCTGTTGCTAAATCGTATTGTACCCTATGAGCTGCTTGCTGTATCAGGGAATTAGCATTGTGGCTTCCTTACATTTAGGTAATACAATGTTGGCCAGATTAATAGTTGCCTTTACTTGTATGTGACTAGTGAGTCCATTGGGACCCTAATAGCCTTTATGTGCACTGGAGGCGCCACGCTGACTCTCTCAATATCACTGAGTCAGTGTTGTGTTACTGGAACCTCCGCGTGCACGTGGTCACGTGCTTGCCGACGCGCGCGTTTCGCGAGTGCTTATTCAAGGCTGAATAGTCAGTGGGATTCCTATGTCAGACATAGGAATACCATCTATTGTATAGGGAGGTGACGGGAACATACAAATAGGTGCACTTTGACCAAGTTTTGTTCAATAAAACAACTTTAATATGCTTTAGCTGCCATCACGCAATAGCACAGCATAGGTCCCATATTAAGAGCACCAACTAGTAATATCATACTGGGGCACTGCATGTGTGGCCCAAACTGCTGACAATCCACTAGTACTCTAGTCAATTCACTCTACACGAGGAACACTAGGGCCAGTGAACTACCCAAACACTGGACATTAACCCAATTATGTACACTCTTCTGGACACATCTATCCATAGTAGACGCACACACTTGGAATTATTAATCTTTGTTTAGACCCCAATATTTAAAGTTATTGTCAATTAATAAAGTTATTTAAAGAATCACCATATCATTTTGGAATGAGAGTGCTACCACCAGGGGCTCTGTCTGTCTATTTTGTGTACTAAGTTACATGCCCCTTGCAGCACCACTCCCTCTGTAATATATCCAAGCTGAAGCGGGGGTACACCATAAGTTTCTTAGTGTATTTTTATATTATATGCTGTTGGTTATGTTTTGCAGTGCTGCTTGGAGGAAGGTTCTGCAAATTTAGATCCCAGCCGGGTCATTGGGATTCACCGGGGGTAGAATGTAGCCATGTATAAAAATGGTAAACAGTTCTTTCTCATGCTGGCAGTAAAACCTGATAAGTATGCAGGATTGCCAGCATCAATCATGGAGGTTTGCCCTCACACTCTGGTGAAGTGTCATATGTACACAAGGGGAGTGGTAACATGCTCTGTGTCCACTATTAGTGACACAAGAGGTGTGGCTGTTTTCTGAGTCTATATAAGTCTATATAAGACACAGCACTGCCAAAAGTTAGTGGTTCTGTAGTGGTTGGAGAGTGTTAATCAAGAGATCAGTTATGGTCCAGTTCTGGAGGTCTGCAGCAGTTAAGGCTGTCAGATATACTAAATAGTATTTACACTGGGATCAGGGACCTGACACAGGTGGTGATCTCCCTGAGGGGAGAGGTGACCCAACTCCATTGGGAGGGAAGGAACTTCTGAAAGGATGTACTACATGGAGATGAGCCCTTGCTGTGTATGTGTGTTGTCATTACACAGAAGGAGACACCACAGAGGAGGTCCTCATCAGTCACATCCCCCTGCGGATGCAGAGATCCTGATGAGGTGGAAGCGCTGCATCAGATGTGAGTAGGACTCAATCCCCACTACCTCAGATGCCTGTCATGCTGATATCCCCACTACCATCAAGCGTGAGACTCAGGAGTCCTATAAGCCAGCAGGTGCACTACAAGACATACAGACATGTAATGGGGCCAGTAGACCACAAGGGCAAATGTGAGATTGGATGGAGCTGGAAAAACCGTTACACGTTTTACCACTGACATTGTGTTTTGAATTTTAATTAAAAATATCAACATCACAAATACAATATCTGTGAAAAAACAGTGACCAAGGACAAAGAAGTTTCACTTACAATGCGCGTGCTCAGCACACACGACTTGTATATGGTCGAAACAGCTGCCTGTGAGTGGTTTTACTGGCTTTGCATCTAATTCCATGCTGTACTCAAAAGCTGTGTGAACAGCGAGCTTAAAGTGTTCCATGTAAAAATGGATTTCAGACAATAGGTGACACAGTGTACTTATGTGCATGTCATCTCCCAGAATCACTTGCCGCAGTGGAAGCACTGTATGCTAGGTGATAATGGTGAAAGGCAGGGTTGCAGACATGTCTTAAGATACGTGAATGTGCTCACAAGTGATCTTTTTATTTGCTATATGCTACACAGTGGAGGTTTTTGTGGTCTTTTTCACCCACCATAACATATAAAGTACAGTATGAGATAGATATATATCTATATATCTATAGATATATATAGCAACTGTAAATATTACTGTATGTTCATTTGCATGTCTTAGACAGGTCTGCAACCCTGTCTTTCCC
The DNA here is from genome assembly GCA_036426205.1 of Ascaphus truei. Classification (NCBI taxonomy): domain Eukaryota; kingdom Metazoa; phylum Chordata; class Amphibia; order Anura; family Ascaphidae; genus Ascaphus; species Ascaphus truei. The sequence continues at coordinate 107,799 of WSYH01001221.1, read as the reverse complement.
CATTATCGCCCAGCATACAGCGCTTCCACTGCAGCAAGGGATTCGTATTACACAAGCAAATCCTCAAGCCAATGCATGCTGTTTTACCTTTCACTGGGTAACATGCAATGTATCTTCACTGTACACATGTATAGATGACACAAAAGGTATCCAGGCTATTAATCACTAATTAGAATTAGATATAAACTTGCACTCTTCACAAAGGTTGTTTCTTTTAGCATGTATTAAATTTATTTTAAATCACAATTTTTTTTACTCGAAGACAAATATTATTTACAAATCTGTGGAACGGCTATGGGGACCAGATTTGCCCCCAGTTATGCTAACCTCTACATGGGACTGTGGGAGAGTATCCATGTGTGGGGGGATGCTCGACTGGGGGCGGGTCTGGTTTTCTATGGTCGTTTCATAGATGATATTCTAATTATTTGGGATGGTGAGAGGGATATCCTGGAGGAGATTCTGACATCTTTTAGTGATAACCAGATGGGTCTGAAATTTACCTACAATATACATCCAGAAACTACAGTTTTTCTGGATCTGGAGCTATTTGTGGGTATTGAACATAATATCCAGACAAAAACACACTTTAAATCTGTAGCAACGAATAGTTATTTACAATATGGTAGCAACCATTATAAAAAATGGTTGGACAATGTACCCAAAAGTCAATTTCACAGGATTAGGCGCAACTGCTCAATGGACACAGGTTTTTTAATTCAAGGTAAAGATCTGTCAGGAAAATTTCAGGAAAAGGGCTATGATATGACTATTGTTAATAAAGCATTTTCAGATGCTAGTCTTTTGAATCGTGATACACTGTTGGAAAAATCTAAAGCAAAATTAAAAATATTATGTAAAACTAGAAGCGAGGATAAAAGTAGAGGATCTATACCAAAATTTATTACGCAATATAACCATTCTGCAAAACAAATTAAAAAAGTTCTGAATTGTCACTGGAACATTTTGTGTAGTGATCCCGAAATTGGTCATCTATTGCCAAAACATGCCCCTGTGATTTTTAGAAAAGCAAGGAGTATCAAAACGTTGATAGCTCCAAGTAAACTAAAAACATTAAAAACAAATAAATCAAACATTTCCAGTTCAACCAGAGAAATGGGAAACTTTGGATGCGGGAGAGGCAGATGTCTTACTTGTAGACATTTGATAAAAACAAACAAATTCACATCATATTCAAATGGCACCTCACATGAAATAACAGATTATATTAACTGTCTCAGTGAGTATGTTATATATCTGGTATCATGTGAGTGCGGCCTACAATACGTAGGCCGCACAACAAGGGCTCTAATTCTTAGATTCTTAGAGCACCGAAGAAATGTTATTCATGGGTGCCAGACACATAACCTCTCCCGCCACTATTGTACTAAACATCAGAAAAATCCAAAATCCCTAATGGGTATGGGCATTGAGTACATTCCCCCCTCATATATGGGAGGAGATCGTTTTAAAAGACTATGTATGAGAGAGACATATTGGATGTATATTTTAGATACCACCTGCCCTAAGGGACATAATGACCATATAGACATAAGTACCATAGTGTGATCACCCTTTATTGGGTGATCCTCCGGAGGTCTGGGTTGAATGCTTTTTTGCATTCCCTCCGAACTATGGGCATGTGTCAGGTCTTTAAGGATATTACATCATACATATAATTAGTCTATATCATTACATATGTCCAATATTGTTATAGTTATGGGATTATATATATACTATAAATGGTATTGGTGGTATATCTATATGGTGTTACTACCTCTTTTGTGGTTGTATCTGTTTTTTTTGTTTCACGAATGGTCTCTATTGGACTATTTTATTTAAATTCATTGTAATATTCACATATTGGATCAATTATATACATTAATACTGAATATTATTTATACACATATTTTACACTACACAGACATATCACACTACATATAGATTCACAGCATTATAGTTTATTGTTAAGACATACACATAGTTTAGTTTATATATATATATCTAAAGACACACATCTGCCCTATATGTCACGATTCATGTTGAGATTTCTTCTGTTCATGCTTTAAATTCATCTTGCTGCTCCTCTGGCTTCTATTGGAATCTACATGCCTGGTGTTCACAAATATGTTACATCAGGTATGTTTATCATTAATCGATGGGTAGGACAATTATTCCATCAATTATTGCTATGTTAGGTATAATATGTAAGATCTAAATTCCACTCTATCTATAAGGTACTTTTTGTGTCTTTTCTAGAGTCTGAAAATTTTTGGGTCAAAACTTTTTAACTTTTCATTTTTATTTTTTATGTACATTCATTCTATCTAATTTTCATTTAATCTTTTTCCCTACATTTTATTAGTATCAAAACATTACCAAAATTACCCTAAATCTCTATCTGTAATCAACAACAGCAATGATTATATTTATTAGATTGAGTAAACCATTTACTACCTAGAGTTTTTCATTTTAAATTTTTTTTTAATCTTTAAGTTTTAACTTTTAACCAATTCTTTATTAAATGGAATAGCTATGTATGTCCTGATTTGGACTTATTCTCTGAATGATTCATTGAGGTCATCATAATGATTATAATATGATTGGCATTGTACCATGTTCTAATGTTGTAAATTGTTTAAGTATATAATTTATTAATTAATTTATGCAAATTATCTCCCTATAAATACTGGTGAGGGGCATCCAATGGGTTTCCCATGATGAAGTCATCATAGATGATGAAACGCGTAGGGCGTGGTTAGACAGAGGCCATCACTTGCTCACTTGCTCGGTATGCCTCTGCTTTCATTTTGGGTCCAGTCTTCTGTCTATCTGCCCTATTTTTATGTGTTCACTCCTCATGTGTCTTGGGACTCCAAGGAACACTTCCCTTCCCGTCCCTTATTTTTTGTCTTTCACCTTATTATTTTTCCTTACTATGGCTATCTGATGTTATGACACTTGTTCAATAATTATGCTAGTCACGCATGCACTATCACGCTTGCTTTATTTATATTGTGATTGCAGCTGCTGTGTGTGTCTTCGTGACATTTTGGGTAATTATCTATTTATTTTCAACAAGTTATGTTACGTGATGCTCTTCCTATGTGTTAGGTTGCCTATCCGAGTTAGCTCAGTGTGCACATTGGTCGCTTGCGTCCCTCAGGAATTTTCTTTATATTTCTTTGTTGTTACGCATGCTGAAAAACGCCATTGTTGCTTTGCAGTGGTGGTTACCTGGTTATGTTAGACGCTATCCGACACTGTGTTTCCCTGTGCTGACGCCGGTATTTAATGGATAGTCACTACAGTCGCTATTTTCATTATGTAATACCATGGTATGCTCCGTACATATGCTTTGCTATTTATTCGTGGTAACCTAGCATACGCATTGAACGCTCGTGTTTTCTAGCAATTACCTTTATATATTTATTATTTGTAGTTGTGACGTATGTTGCGCATGTGCGCTATTGTTAATGGTTACTAAGATACGTGAGACGCCACCCGACACCACTGTTGCTCAGTGCTGATGTCGTATTTGATTAGCTAGTGTCTACAGCTGTTTAACATCAAGGTTTAGCCTATCAAGGATCTGTTTGTTGATGGGTGGTGGGTATATATGTTTGTCAGGTATCATTATGTACAGAGCACTCCCTTGAGAAAGGTCCTGTGCCAAGGACCGAAACGTCGGGTTTATGTGCCAGTTTTTCTACTGAATACACGCTTTTTTTGTACCTCCTGAGAGTGCTGTCTCCTTCTTGCCTTGTGATCTTGGGATCCTGGATTTACTCGGTAAGGAACCTATCTATACATTACCTGTATGGGACAAGCACCAATTTCAGTTTATGTGTGTGCCATCTGCCTATTTTTATATATATATATATATATATATATATATATATATATATATATATATATGTAGAGGTATCAGTACCGTGTTAGCCGAGCTTCAATAATCAAAAAATAAATAGATGATACCGTTCTGTGGCCTACGAAATGCTTTTATTTGTGCGAGCTTTCGAGAAACACTGATCTCTTCTTCCGGCGATGTTACAATGAATGAAGCAAGGATAACTTAAAAACAGTGTCTCTTGGAATGTTATCTGTGCTTGTCCTTCCCCCGTGTGGATGTGTTTTATGGCTAGAGGTGTCAAAGGGTAACTGAAAGCAAGTGAAGAAAGAGTGTATATGTGTATCAGTGTGAATAAAAATGAATGGAGAGCCCACAGTATAAACAGTGCTCTACACAAGGTGTGTGTGGAGTGAGAGGGATATAAATGGTGTGGGTGGGTGTGGAAATGTGAGAGTTTGTAGCACAACTAAAAGTGTGTGTGGATACTATGTGGTCCCTATTGGTGTATATGGATGGAAAAATAAGGAGTATTAGTATGTGTGAGAGACAGCTGTGTGTGCATACATATAGCACAGTATGTACAGACATGGCCTTTAGCGCTCATGGGAAGAGAGTTCGCTAGTGTCAGTAATGACTCATAAAATTTCGATCTCTGTTTAGGCCACTGCTAAGTGTCCCGAACAGTTGCATAAATTTGTATTCATGCAACCGTCTCTCTTTCGGGGTTTTAAGATTACCTTTGAATATGGCAACCCTCAGATCGTTCATCTTATGGCCAGAGTCAGAGAAATGTTCGCCAACAGGACTGTCTCTTGTTCCGCGTGTGATGCTGTGGCGATGCAGGTTCATTCTCTTGTTTAGCCCCTGTCCTGTCTCACCTATGTAGTAGCAGCCCCCTGGGCATTTCATGCACATGATGAGGTACACGACATTGCTGGAGGAACAGGTGAACCCTCCTCTGATTTTGTATTCCCGATTCTTGTGTGGTATTTGTATTGTGTCCGCTGTGTAGAGCATTGCGCAGGTTTTGCATCTTGGGTCCTGGCATGGTTTTGTCCCGCATTCAGTTGTACTGCTGACTGCTGCTCACTCACACACACCTTGTGTAGCACTGTTTATACTGGGGGGCTCTCCATTCATTTTTATTCACACTGATACACTACACACTCTTTCTTCACTTGCTTTAGTTACCCTTTGACACCTCTAGCCATAAACACATCCACACGGGGGAAGGACAAGCACAGATCATTCCAAGAGACACTGTTTTTAAGTTATCCTTGCTTCATTCATTGTAACATCGCCGGAAGAAGAGATCATGTACTCGAAAGCTCGCACAAATAAAAGCATTTCGTTAGCCACAGAACGTTATCATCTATTTATTTTTGTTATATATATTAATATATATATATATATATAATATAATATATATATATATATATATATATCAGAAGTCACCCCCAAAAAATGACAGTAAAGGTGCTCTGTAACCCATACACAGGTACTGTACATAAATATGTCAGGGGACAGGCCACCCACCAAATAATAGATTTATTGTAGTGACACGTTTCGGCTCCGCTGGGAGCCTTTGGATTTTTTTTATGATTGTCAAATTAGCTTTTCCTCCGTTGTTAAAAAAGGTTTAAACTTCTTTGACGCTCAATTACTTTTGTCACTGCACGGACAAAAAATACATTGAAGATTAAGAGCCTCTCCTTCTGTCAGTTTTGCTCTGAAGATTTCTGGATACCAGACAACATACTAAGTGGTCTTTTGGTTAGCGTGGGTTTACATAGAACAGTTATGGCCGTGGGGGATTGGTGGCCCTACGCTGGAAGGATCTGGAGAAATGTCAATCATCAAGGATCCATTTACATTTCAGATCAAGCTTCTGAAGGATGGTGTGAGGAAGAGGAAGAGCTCCATACGAGCCAGACCCTCGCCAGGCAGATCCCCTTCCCTAGGTGGTAGAGGAAAGTTTATTAGCACCTGAAAAATAAATGCATAGAGAACTTATAGGGAGTGGCTACACAGAGCAATAACAGTAGGAAGAGGTTACAACACGAGTACTAGGACCAGTTAATGGGGAAAGGTTTATGGGGACCCTAATCGCTGAGTCACAAATTGAATACAGTTTACAAATCACACTACTTACAGTAAAGTCCTGAGTACTGGCCGTTAAGCTATATTACTTTTTCTCAGTCCATGGTAAGCAAAACAATCACATACTGTAGTTGTTATTGTATTTGTATGTATTATTTATATAGCGCCATTAATGTACATAGCGCTTCACAGTAGTAATACATGTGGTAATCAATAAATAAAAGATAATATAATAACATTCAATAGCTATGTATGGTCCTAGGTATTTGGACTTATTGCTCTGAATGGATTGCATTGATGGTCGTCATAATGAATATAGAAATATGAATTGGCCATTGTATACATTCTAAATGTTGTAAATTGTTTAAGTATATAATTTATACTAATTTATTCAAAATTATCTCCTATAATACTAAGGGTGAGGGCATCCAATGGGTTTCCCATGATGAAGTCATCATAGATTGATGAAAACCGTAGGCGTGGTTAGACAAGGAGGCCATCACTTGCTCACGATTGCTCGGTATGGCCTCTGCTTTCATTTTGGGTCCAGTCTTCTGTCTATCTGCCCTATTTTTATGTGTTCACTCCCATGTGTCTGGACTCCAAGGAACACTTCCCTTCCCGTCCCTTATTTTTTGTCTTTCACCCTATTATTTTTCCTTATATGGCTATCTGATGTTATACACTTGTTCAATAATTATGCTAGTCACGCATGCACTATCACCTTGCTTTTATTTTTATTGTGATTGCAGCTGCTGTGTGTGTCTTCGTGACATTTTGGTAATTATCTATTTATTTTCAACAAGTTATGTTACGTGATGCTCTTCCTATTGTTAGGTGTGCCTATCCCGAGTTAGCTCAGTGTGCACATTGGTCGCTTGCGTCCCTCAGAATTTTCTTTATATTCTTTGTTGTTACGCATGCTGAAAACGCCATTGTTTGCTTTGCAGTGGTGGTTAACCTGTTATGTTAGACGCTATCCGACACTGTGTTTCCCTGTGTCTGACGCCGGTATTAATGGATAGTCCTACCAGTCGCTATTTTCTATGTAATACCATGTTATGCCTCCTACATATGCTTTGCTATTTATTCGTGGTAACCTAGCATACGCATTGAACCTCGTGTTTTCTAGCAATTACCTTTATATATTTATATTTGTTAGTTGTGACGTATTGTGCGCATGTGGATCTCTATGTTAATGGTTACTAAGATACGGAGACGCCACCCGACACCACTGTTGCTCAGGCTGATTGTCGTATTTGATTAGCTAGTGTCTCCAGCTGTTTAACATCAAGGTTTAGCCTATCAAGGATCTGTTTGTTGATGGGTGGTGGTATATATGTTTGTCAGGTATCATATGTACAGAGCACTCCCTTAGAAAGGTCCTGTGCCAAGGACCGAAACGTCGGGTTTTGTGCCAGTTTTTTCTACTGAATACAACCGCTTTTTTTTGTACCTCCTGAGAGTGCTGTCTCCTTCTTCTTGCCTTGTGATCTGGGGATCCTGGATTTACTCGGTAAGGAACCTATCTATACATTACCTGTATGGGACAAGCACCAATTTTCAGTTTATTGTGTGTGGCCATCTGCCTTTTTATATATATATATATTATATATATATATATATATATATATTATATATGTAGAGGTATCAGTACCGTGTTAGCCGAGCTTCAATAATCAAAAAATAAAAGATGATACCGTTCTGTGGCTCGAAATGCTGTTTATTTGTGCGATCTTTCGGAGTACCTGATCCACACTGATCTCTTCTTCCGGCGATGTTACAATGAATGAAGCAAGGATAACTTAAAAACAGTGTCTCTTGGAATGTTATCTGTGCTTGTCCTTCCCCCGTGTGGATGTGTTTTATGGCTAGAGGTGTCAAAGGGTAACTGAAAGCAAGTGAAGAAAGAGTGTATATGTGTATCAGTGTGAATAAAAATGAATGGAGAGCCCACAGTATAAACAGTGCTCTACACAAGGTGTGTGTGGAGTGAGAGGGATATAAATGGTGTGGGTGGGTGTGGAAATGTGAGAGTTTGTAGCACAACTAAAAGTGTGTGTGGATACTATGTGGTCCCTATTGGTGTATATGGATGGAAAAATAAGGAGTATTAGTATGTGTGAGAGACAGCTGTGTGTGCATACATATAGCACAGTATGTACAGACATGGCCTTTAGCGCTCATGGGAAGAGAGTTCGCTAGTGTCAGTAATGACTCATAAAATTTCGATCTCTGTTTAGGCCACTGCTAAGTGTCCCGAACAGTTGCATAAATTTGTATTCATGCAACCGTCTCTCTTTCGGGGTTTTAAGATTACCTTTGAGTATGGCAACCCTCAGATCGTTCATCTTATGGCCAGAGTCAGAGAAATGTTCGCCAACAGGACTGTCTCTTGTTCCGCGTGTGATGCTGTGGCGATGCAGGTTCATTCTCTTGTTTAGCCCCTGTCCTGTCTCACCTATGTAGTAGCAGCCCCCTGGGCATTTCATGCACATGATGAGGTACACGACATTGCTGGAGGAACAGGTGAACCCTCCTCTGATTTTGTATTCCCGATTCTTGTGTGGTATTTGTATTGTGTCCGCTGTGTAGAGCATTGCGCAGGTTTTGCATCTTGGGTCCTGGCATGGTTTTGTCCCGCATTCAGTTGTACTGCTGCTCACTCCACACACACCTTGTGTAGAGCACTGTTTATACTGTGGGCTCTCCATTCATTTTTATTCACACTGATACACATACACACTCTTTCTTCACTTGCTTTCAGTTACCCTTTGACACCTCTAGCCATAAAACACATCCACACGGGGGAAGGACAAGCACAGATAACATTCCAAGAGACACTGTTTTTAAGTTATCCTTGCTTCATTCATTGTAACATCGCCGGAAGAAGAGATCAGTGTATCTCGAAAGCTCGCACAAATAAAAGCATTTCGTTAGCCACAGAACGGTATCATCTATTTATTTTTTGATTATATATATATATATATATATATATATATATATATATATATATATATCAGAAGGCACTCCATCAAAATAATGACAGTAAGGGGTGCTCTGTAAACCGGTACTCAGGGGTACTGTAACATAAATAATGTCAAGGGGACAGGCACACACCAAATAATAGATTTATTGTAGTACAACGTTTCGGCTCACTCTGGAGCCTTTGGATTTTTTTATGTGGTCAAATTAGCTTTTCTCCAGTGTTTAAAAGGTTTAAACTTCTTTGAACAGCTCAATTACTTTTGTCACTGCACGGACAAAAAATACATTGAAGATTAAAGAGCCTCTCATTCTGTCAGTTTTGCTCTGAAGATTTCTGGATACCTAGACAACATACTAAAGTGGTCTTTTGGTTAGCGTGGGTTTACATAGAACAGGTATGGCCGTGGGGGATTGGTGGCACTGCTGGAAGGATCTGGAGAAATGTCAATATCATCAGGATCCATATTACATTTCAGATCAAGCTTCTGAAGGATGGTGGTGAGGAAGAGGAAGAGCTCCATACGAGCCAGACCCTCGCCAAGGCAGATCCGCTTCCCTAGGTGGTAGAGGAAAGTTTATTAGCACCTAGAAAAATAAATGCAATAAGAGAACTTATAGGGAGTGGCTACACAGAGCAATACAGTAGGAAGAGGTTACACGGAGTACTAGGAACAGTTATGGGGAAAGGTTATGGGGAGCCCTAATCGCTGAGTCACAAATTGAATACAGTTACAAAATCACACTACTTACAGTAAAGTCCTGAGTACTGGCGTTAAGCTTATATTACTTTTTCAGTCCATGGTAAGCAGAAAACATCACATACTGTAGTTGTATTGTATTGTATGTATTTATTTATATAGCGCCATTAATGTACATAGCGCTTCACAGTAGTAATACATGTGGTAATCAAATAAATAAAAGATAATATAAATAACAGATCATGGGAATATGTGCTTCAGACATAAAATTAACATTAAGGAAGAGGAGTCCCTGCTCCGAGGAGCTTACAGTCTAATTGGTAGGTAGGGAGAACGTACAGAGACAGTAGGAGGGAGTTCTGGTAAGTGCATCTGCAGGGGGCCAAGCTTTATGTATCATGTGTTCAGAATATCCACAGTGCTATTCATATGCTTCTTTAAGCAAGTGTGTCTTAAGGTGGGTCTTAAAGGTGGATAGAGAGGGTGCTAGTCGGGTACTGAGGCGAAGGCATTCCAGAGGTGTGGGGCAGTCAGTGAAAACGGTTTAAGGCGGGAGAGGGCTTTAGATACAAAGGGGGTAGAAAGAAGACATCCTTGAGAAGAACGCAAGAGTCTGGATGGTGCATAATGAGAAATTAGGGCTGAGATGTATGGGGGGCAGAAGAGTGTAAAGCTTTAAAAGTGAGGAGAAGAATGGAGTGTGAGATGCGGCATTAGATCGGAAGCCAGGAGAGGGATTTCATAAGGGGAGATGCTGAGACAGATCTAGGAAAGAGTAGAGTGATTCTGGCAGCAGCATTTAGGATAGATTGTAGAGGAGACAGGTGAGAGGCAGGAAGGCCGGACAGCAGGAGGTTACAGTAATCAAGACGGGAGAGAATGAGGGCCTGAGTCAGAGTTTTAGAAGTCGAGCAACAGAGGAAAGGGCGTATCTTTGTTATATTGCAGAGGAAAAAGCAACAGGTTTTATAAGTGTTTGTAATGTGAGGGGCGAATGTGAGAGAGGAGTCGAGTGTGACCCCTAGGCAGCGTGCTTGGGCTACTGGGTGAATGATCGTAGTTCCAACAGTAATGTGGAAGGAGGTAGTAGGGCCAGGTTGGGAGGAATTATGAGGAGCTCTGTTTTAGCCATGTTGAGTTTAAGGCGGCGGAGGGCCACCCAGGATGATACAGCAGAGAGACATTCAGAAACTTTGGTTTGTACAGCAGGTGTAAGGTCAGGTGTTGAAAAGTATATTTGTGTCGTCAGCATAGAGGTGATAATTAAACCCAAAAGATGTTATTAGGTCACCTAGAGAGAGTGTATACAGAGAAAAGAGAAGAGGTCCCAGGACAGAGCCCTGGGGTACCCCCACAGAGAGATCAATAGAGGAGGAGGAGGTGTTAGCAGAAGAGACACTGAAAGTATGATGGGAGAGGTAGGATGAGATCCAGGATAGAGCTTTGTTCTGAATACCAAGAGTATGGAGAATGTGAAGGAGAAGAGGGTGGTCCACGGTGTCAAATGCTGCAGAGAGGTCGAGTAATATGAGTTAAAATATAGTATAGTTAAAGTATTTATGTTAAGCATCACCTGTGGAAAACGGCATAAAGGCGTCAATCTTCTTAATGCAGCCATTGTCATCTAGGAAATGTCCTGGGTCAAACTTGGCAGGATTCTTGAAGTATTTATGGTCCTTCAGTACAGAGGTCAGCATCGGGAACACTGAGGTGCCCTATAAAATAAAACCAATGCAACCTCACATCAGCAAAGCGCATGGTCCATTATTCAGAATGACAATTGCCATATAAATGTCTTGCTTCAGTTCCTAGTCTCTTCCCCAACTATTGATAAAATCTATATCCTTATACCATGGATATACTGTAGTTTCTCTCATCTTTGCAGTCTCAAGCCATGTAGGACACAAGAAGTATCAATGAGGCTGCATGTATCGGAGATTCAGAATGAATCCTCATTATTTATACTCATGCTGGAATAGAACAAACCCATCCCTTTTCAGATTTCTTCTTCACTTGTACTGTAGATCATTCAGCAGCTGTGAGGAATATGGAATGGTTATACTGTCCAAAGAAGAGAAGGACACAGAAAGATTAGCGGGGTACTTGGCACATCAGACTTGAGCCGTGGGGGTTCTGCCTACAAAATAGCTTACAGAGAGCCTATGAAGATAAATGGAATGGAAGAGAGGGGTGATTTTCCTGTGAAACTCTTTTTCAATACAGTGGCATCAGGGGAAAAGGAGTGGCCAGAAGAAATTAAACCCCTCCCAAGTTTCATCTCAGCATGTTTATAAACTTTTAAAAAGGTTTTAACAAATAACGGAAGTTAGTTTTGTTAACAATAGTATTATTCATCTAGACGTAACACCTTAAACATATTACTACTATTAGTACATTTTTGTCCTAAGAGAGACTGACCCTTTAAAATGCATTTTTTTTATTGATAACCTCCAACTAGTGTTGACAACTGTGGGAGTCATGAACAGTTTAAACGTCTTTAGGTGCCATTCTGTAGCAGAACAAGTGTAATAATAAAAAAAAACTACTATACTACTCAGTACTATAGAAACATGCATCCCTATGATCTCTAAGTCTTTCCATCCATGCACAGTTTGTGACATGCAATACATTCTGAGATTTTACATCTACCAGCATGGCATCCAATCTATTAGTCCCCTCTCAATTATTTAATATCATCAGTACTTTTGCACGACTGCTGTTTTCTTACCTGTCTACTGAAAATAACTGTCCAATTTGCATAATCTCATTTAAAGCTTGCTGCCCATATCTTTCTATAAGTAACATAAAGAAAAAAAAAGTCTGGCAATAGATGGTGCATATACACACTTTATGTACAGTATGTATGTGTATATGTAAACAATCATGTATGTATTGTGATACCATCACTGTCCTCTAGGGGCTGGAACAGTGCAGTAAGTGTGCATACCAGTCCACAGAGAGTTAATTCCTCAGAGAAGCCAGCAGCAGCTGCTAACTAATGGAGTTAATCAGCTGGTCTGAGTGAACAAGGAAGTGGTTAAAAAGACAGACTGAAAGCTGCTATGCTGAGAGACTGTTTTCCCCAGAGAAGGGGGGAGATAGAAGTGCTCCCCAGCTGCGGAAGCTGGTACAGAGGACGTACAGCAGAGACTGCGACTATTCTAACACAAACCAGTGGCATTCGCCAAAAAGACCCAGGTACATGCTGGATACATGCCTTAAACTTGCCTCAAACTAGCCCCAGCATTTCTGCATTGATTAATGGCCCAATATAACCTGGGAACACGTCGCTACCCCAGACAGACACACATGCAGTAGTATAGGATCAGCCTGGTGCAAGGGAGAATAAACAGTAGAGAACACACAAATAATCAGCCAGGATTATTAAAGCCCCCTATAGTTCACTCAAAGGCAGGTGACAAAGTAATGCATATCACTACATAGAAGGCCCAAAATAGCCTATTCCCAAAATAGGGTAACCCCCAAGTCACAAATGAAAATAATAAATGTTTTAATCAATTATATAAAAACACAAAAACACTAAAAAGCACCGAGGTGCCGGATAAAATCCCCAAATGCGTGGAGTCACGGAACAAAGGAGGGAATAAATGATATTCCTAAATAACACAGCTATATATACACAAGTCTAAAGAGAACAATGTATAGTGTGAAACTGCACTATATCGTTATAGTCATAGACTGTGTGCGTCAGCATAAACAGCAGGTATAGTATGCAACACCATAGTGCAAAATCGCCCGTTATTAAGTATACAGGGAACCGGACCAATGGGTTCCGTATCTTAGTGGAGCAATAGCGTATGCCTTGTGTCTGCAGTACGCTCCTGTGCAACCTGTCTGGCTGTCTCTTGCCGTTGGTGTAGGGGGGGGGGGGAATGAAAAAGTGAACAGGTGGATACATCAGATGATGATGTCAAAAAGCCTCATTAGGTCATACACTGGCGACACACTTTATTAGAGCTCGGCTAGTCCCACGAATTCAGGTATACCCGGGTGTATTGAGGTTTGTGACTGTTTTCTGCCCGAGTGCATTGGGTTATTTTCCAGGCAGGGATTGAAGCATTTTATTCCCGCTGGCTGCAATACTGCACAGTATATATATATATACTGCATTACAATTCATGAATTTATGCCATCTGGTAGACACGCGAAGCATTGCAGCCTATTAAATCCTAATCATTATCATTTAACATATCAGCCGCCCGTCAGCCAGGCATGAACCCAGGCTGGGAAGGCAAACGCAACGGGGCTTGTCAGAGGTGAGGAGTGGCGCATTCCAGGTATCTGCCAGGTACATACTGGGTATTTGCTCGAATAAAGTGTGTCGGTGCAGTATAATAACCCTTGAATAAAACAGATCACAGCATGGGTGTCTGGAGACATAGTAATGATGCACATCAGAAAACGTGTAGAGGAGGTGTAGGACTGTACTATACTGACGGAGCCGCCTAAAAATTATGCGAATTCAAGACGCAGGCCAAAGACCTTACTAAACGTTTCCTGGAAAGAGGATACTCTAAGACTATTATCAAAAAAGCCTACAACAGATCATTGAATACTCCTAGACCAGTTCTTCTGACTGACCATCCGAAAGTCATCAATGACAAGACACAAACTATACGCTTTATCGGCACATACTGTAAACAGTGGCGGTCTATTCGTCAGGTCCTGACCAAACACTGGCACATTCTACTCCAGGATCAGGATTTGGCGAAAATACTGCAACCCACACCTAATATGGTGAGTCGCAGAGCGCATAACCTCCGCGATCTGTTGGTGGAAAGCCATTTTCAAAATAAACCTCAACATACATGGCTGGGTAACAAACCAACTGGCACATACACTTGTGGACGTTGCAAGGCCTGCCCTTCGGTCAAAGTAACTAAAACTTTTTCCGACTCCACATCACTCCAAACTTTTACCATCAGGGACTTCATAAATTGCCTCACGACAGGGGTGGTTTATTTGATTCAATGTACATGTGGTATACAGTATGTTGGCGAAACTCATAGAGCCTTCAAGGTACGCATTTTGGAACATCTCGGATCAATCAGAAACAAATTAGATACACCGGTGGCGAGACATATAAATGATGCACACCATGGCGATTATTCCAACCTCAGTTTCATTGGCATTGCCCATGTACCATGGGGCCCACGCAAGGGCGATTGGGATAAAAAACTGCGCCAATGAGAATGCCGTTGGATACACCTTTTGAACACCCAGGCACCAGCGGGTCTCAATGAGGGGTTCCCCTTTTCCTCTTTTCTCTGATTTGGGTTAGTGGGATCCAGGTATATAGTACTATTTATTTAAACTTAGTAGGAGTCGTTTTGACTTTTTAGGCGGCTCCGTCAGTATAGTACAGTCCTACACCTCCTCTACACGTTTTCTGATGTGCATCATTACTATGTCTCCAGACACCCATGCTGTGATCTGTTTTATTCAAGGGTTATTATATGACCTAAAGGCTTTTTGACATCATCATCTGATGTATCCACCTGTTCACTTTTTCATTTTTTGCGGGACATACGTTGCTGCTACACCAACGGCAAGAGACAGCCAGACAGGTTGCACGGGAGCGTACTGCAGACACAAGGCATACGCTATTGCTCCACTAGATACAGGAACCCATTGGTCCGGTTCCCTGTATACTTAATAACGGGCGATTTTGCACCTATGGTGTTGCATACTATACCTGCTTGTTTATGCTGACGCACAACAGTCTATGACTATATACGATATAGTGCAGTTTCACACTATACATTGTTCTCTTTAGACTGTGTATATATAGCTGTGTTATTTAGGAATATCATTTATTCCCTCCTTTGTTCCGTGTCTCCACGAATTTGGGGATTTTATCCCGCACCCTCGTTGCTTTTTTATTGTGTTTCGTCGTTTTTTATATATTGATTAAAACATTTATTATTTTCATTTTGTGACCTTGGGCGGTTCCCTATTTTGGGAATAGGCTATTTTGTGGCCTTCTATGTAGTGATATTGCACTTACTTTGTCACCTGCCTTGAGTGCAACTATAGGGGCTTTATATAATCCGGCTATTATTTGTGTGTTCTCTATTGATTAATGGCCCAGATTAACAGCAGGGGTCCGGGCAGTCCCATTCTTTGAAGGGCTGCCAGGGACCCTGCTGTGTTAATCCTATGGGTCATTAGTCGTGCAGAAATGCCTTAAACTTGCCTTAAACAAGCCCCAGAACACCAGCACCTACCCAGTCGGGCTAGTTTAAGGAAGCTTAGAATAGTCGTGGTCTCGTCTGGACAAAGGGAGTTTCCTCTGAACTCAACGTGGGGGCTGAGTTCCTCTAAGAAGAAGGACGACAAGGCCGGGGCTGAAGCAGTGACGTCTGCTCCAAAGGACTAAGATAGCAAAACCCTTATTATTGGGTGCAGAGACTGTGTAGATTGTTGCATATGCCGGGCATGTGTTTGGCTTGGGAACCACTTAGCTGGCCATGCAAGTGTAGTGAGGGTGAAGGCTATGGTTTTGTTAGCTTTCCCTAAAGGGAATAGTATTATTTTTAATGTTGTTTTGATTTAAAGGGACGTGGGACTGTTAGCATACGATTTAATACCTATAAATAAACCCCATGTAGAGAAGTACGACGTTTCCTCCTTTTCATCGGACTAAAAGATTGCTACATCATGGTGTGGCATCACAGTATATAAGTCATACACACACACACTATACATTGGTCTCCAATTGAAATCTGTAATATAATTTTTTTTTACAAATCATAATACAAACATAGGTAAAAAAATATCTGCAGCACTCGCTCGTAATTATAAAAGTATAAATGTATTCATTATGTGACGGGGCCAACATAGCCACTTATAGTATTTAGGATGTCCTTGAGGTGTAGTAAATCATGAACAATGTTTTTAAGGTTTAGTTATATTAACCATTGTATAGTTAGCCACCAACAGCATCGATTTAAAAATGTCTAAAGGGGCGGCAGCAAGGAGCGGCTACAGGCAAGTACCTTCTCATTAGGCCCGATAGCCCGATGTGGCAAAAGAATATGGGGGTTACCTAAGTGCAAGTGTATGATTTAAAGCAAGTTGTGCAGTGTTTGGGAGGCTGGTTAGGATTGGATTATCTTTTCAATTCAGTGTATTCTAAACGCTTAAAAAGAAATTTTAATTCAAATGAACCATAGTATCAGTAAAACAGTGATTTACCCTGGGGAAGTTTTTAGGTTTCATTCTTCAGAATTTCTGTGGTGATTTGGGCAGCAATTGTCCTTAAGAACTGCCAACTGGTACTTATCATTGACCCTGCCCTCGAGTTCACAGTAGTGGAGTGGTGGTGTTGAAGGGGAAGATTGAAATATAACATATGTAACATAATTTGGATATGTTTATGCTTTGTAATCCATTAATGTGTATGTATCCATGGTGCTTTTTGTATTTTTTTTTATGTTTTGGGGTTATTAACTCATGGATCTGGAAAGTTTAGACTTGAAGTAATGCTCCTGGGTAATGCCCTTACTTCATTAGGATGGTTTGGTATTTTAGATCCTTTGTTGTTTTTTCTCTCACTATAAAAATGTGCAAAGTGGCTATAAAATCCAGCTGTTGTGAAGTGCTATTCCAGAACTCCAAGGCCGACCATCACACACTTAACAATACAAAAAATAGTCAAATGGTGACGTTTTCGACAACACAGTCCTTTGTCAAGCTCCTTGACAAGGACTGTGTCGTACGAAATGTTGCCCATTTACACTTGTTGATGGAAGTAAATTTAAAACTTGAATTAATTACTGAGCGGTGCTGCTTCCGTGTGTGTGTGTGCATGTGTTGTGTTGTGTGTATATGGTATATATATATATATATATATCTATATATATATATATATATATATATATTATATATATATTCTATGATTAGAGGTATCTGTGTACCATGTTAGCCGAGCTTAATAATCAAAAACCCTTTCGTTAGCCACAAACGTATTGTCATATCGTTTTTTGAAATTTTTTTGTATATATTATATATACCTTATCATGTATATATACACATACGTACAGTCCTCATCTCTGCATTTTGATGTGCAATTAGTATATTTCCTTCTCATATCACTGACATCCTGACCTTGGGATGTTGTATCCTCTGAGTTGGGTGTGTCTGGTAGTCTCCATGTGGGAGCCCTAATGGAAGAATAATCACAAATCTCTGTATCTCATGGATCACCGCATCGTATAAGGCATCTTACTTCTCCGATCCTCACAATGGACAGCGGCCATCACCAATTACGTGGTTGATCTCCTCGTGAATCTTTTCTGTGGAAGGTAAAGAACAATAATTATTCACTGCAGATAGAGATGTGTTAACTATTCACAAAAGTTCACAAACTTGGTGAAATTTGCGTTAAATGAAAACATTTGGTGAAAATGCCTAATCTGTAAAAAAAAAAAATGTTGGCAGCCTTTTAATTGAAAAAAAACCTCTCAATTTTTTGCACATTGCAAAATGTTGACAACTTCTCAACAAATGTGTTAGCTGAAACTTGGGCAAATCGCACATCTCTTCTACAGATAATCAAACCCAGTCAATTCATAATGCAATACTGTGTCAAAAACTGTGGGCGTTCATTTTTCAGGTCCTTACTCTGTTATCACGGTATATTACGTTGTACAAATAGTCAGCAAATAGGAACACAACAAACTCTTGCGTCATTAGGAGGTAGTAAGAGAATTGTAAATGCCAGCACCATCTATTGGCAAGTCCCTTTATCTCCTGTACCTCTGGCACCCAAAGTAGGATTGTACATTGTCCCTCTAGATATGATTTAAAAAAAAGTGGAATTATTCTTACTACGATTTAGTATACAGTACATTATTCCATGTTCTTCTACTCCTCTATCCAGTACAAATGAATGGGGATTATTGGAGGTAGGACAAAAACGTTCACGAATCCGCTCCATCAGCCCCTACAGGGCTCCCTACTCTCCTCACACTATTTTGTCTAGTCGAGAATAATAATGTATAAAAAAGAAAAGTACCCATTCAGCAGCATACAAAAACCGAATTCTTCAGGGAAGTATACCCTGTAAAGGCGGTCCTCGGTTATCCGCCAAATCCATCCCTCAACCGCCATCGGATAACGAACCGTCGATTGCAGGTCTATGTTAATCCCGGTGGTGAGCGTCGGATTCATTCTGAGTCGAGTCAATGCGTTCATCGGAAGGCATTATCTCATCGGATAAGCCATTCAACGGATAACGGACAGTCGGATAGCGCGACTACCTATACTGGCATTGAGGGATTCTAAAATTTGAATCATTGTACTGTAAATCGGTAAGATACGTCCAATGCCCTGAGAAGGCAGGAAGAATCATGTATGGTTCATAGCCAAGCTCACAGGCAGCCATGGGTCCCAATAATTAGTCTATCTTCACAGGCAGGAATACTCAGAGGTAATTGCCATTAACAAAAAGGAGACTATCATGCCATAGAAACGCCACCCCAAGATCAGAAACATTACAAAACGTTTTCAATGTCCACACTAATAGGGAAAACAAAGGCAAAATATTGGCAACTGAAGTACACATGCATCAATAAGAAACACACAAATCCTGTTTACATTACATTTTTAATTAAACTCATGCAGTAATAATCTTGGTATATGGCACAAATCACACGTACCAATTAAAAGTAAGGGTCTTGTTGTTCTAAAAACATGTTGACTTTCTTATCTCTGGATAATTTTGCTCATACTTTCTCCTTTATTTCTGCATATATAGGGCTCTGCAGTTATTTAGTAGTTTTTCAGCAAATATTCGCGTAACATTTCCCAAGTTCAATATTTGATATGTTTGATACTTTTTGAAGGTCAACTTTGCTAAATTTTACAAATTTCCAAGGGATTAAAATCCCAATCGACTCTTTTTTTTGGGGAGAGGGAAGATGTACTAGTGTAGATATTCCGGAAGCTTCCCCTAGGCAATCAAGTTAATAACTGAACTTCTTCTTGGCTGGCCAGCAGTTATTTAAAAATGGCCCTAAAGTTTTTAGGAATGTAATGGTTGGTCTTCTGAAACATATAGTCTACATTAATATGAGAGATATATATCACAAGTGCACAGGACAGATTGCTGCTTAAATGCAGTCCACATATAACGTAGTTTGTTAATGTGTTATCATGTTTACTTTCAAATGTCCGGGTATCTGAGAAGATGAGGATTCCATATCTCAGCGTTGTGTGCTTGTTGTCTCCGTTCCCGGCGAAGAACAAATTCATCAGATTGACAAACAGGTTTTCATAATGAATTCTGTATTAGGGTTGTCCTTCTCCTGCAGAGCAAAGAGCTAGGTGTACCACCTTGAACCCGAGGACATTATCCTGTACCCAAACATTTCCTGCACTGTGAGCATGTGATATATATGCAACCAGGGTTAATACACACGGCTAAACTAGACAACTCACCATTCTCCTCTCAAGGTAAATAATTAATATCTACCCTTCAAAAAAAGACATACTTCCATCAGTTCAACCTACAGTATGCTACATTTAGATGAGAGATTCGTTATCCAATATTTTTACTTAAAGTATATTGATCCAAAAAATGCAAAACAAAATTCCAGTGAAATACCATCTAATGATATCTCAGAAGGTAAAAAAAACTCCTTCCTGACTCCAAATATGGGTAATCAGATTACTCCCTGGATCAACATCCTTCCCTATTCACTTATTTGGTATATCCCTGTAATACCTTGTCCTACTAACAAAGTTCCAACCTTTTTTGAACAAATCTATTGTAATCTGCCATCACAGTCTCCATGGGTAGAATTTCCACATTTTAACTGCCCTTATTGTAAAGAACCCTTTCCTTTGTTGCTGGTGATAATCTCCTTTCCTCCACCTTAAGGGATGACCCTTAGTCATTTGTACTGCCGTGGGATATAGTTCTTTTGAAAGCTCTTGTATTGTCCCCTGAATATATTTGTATATACTGTACAGTAGTTATCAAATCCTCTCTTAGATGCCTTTTAAAAAAAAAATTGTAAACATATCTAAATTAGCTAGCCTCTCCTCAAAATCACATTCATCCTCTTTTTATTTGGTGACTCTTCTCTGCAGTATCTCGATTCCATAATCATTTCTATGGAGTGGTGCCCAAAATTGAATTCCATATTCAAGGTGTGGTTACTAATGCTAGTTGCAATCTATCTATTATCCACTTCCACCACCAAAGATCAAATATGTAATTTGCAGAGTCTAATGTCCCTGTTTATTAAGAAACACACTATGCACTTAACACACACAAAAATCTGTTATAGCAAATTGGGGTCCGAAAAGGTACTTGACTCTCTAAAAAGTGTGCAACTGTTCACTCAGAGCTCAAGCATTCCTTATTAAGTTCACCTTTTATTATATATATACTATATATATACTATTATATACTATTATATCTAAATTTATATATCTACTATATATATATAACTATATTTATATAATACTATATATTTATGTATATACTGAGTGCTGTCCTTTGTTTACTCTTGTGATTTGACTACCGTTTTTATATATAAAACATATGTGGGGGTTTTGTCACTTTTTACTCACCATAACTTAACTATATTATGGTAGATAATCTATATATATATATATAATATATAATATATTATATATTATATATATATATATATAACATATACTACATACATATTATATCTATATATATATATTATAATATATACATACATACATACATACATACTATATTATATAATATATATATATAATATATATATATATATATACAGTGTCTTAGATTACATAAAAAAGATGCAGGAACCTAAACTTACAATAAATGCAGGCCGTTTCATCAAAATAAAGAAGATAAATATTAATTACGTTACCGTCTAACATTAATCAGATTTTAGAGTGGAAATTGAGTTTAATGTGCTCCAGAATAGACTCCCTTAGTTGAAATGTAATTTTTTATTCACACATGCCATTTTTTCTGCTCAATCCTTCTGTATTGAAACCCACTAGAACCTACCCCCTTTTCAAAATCAATCAGCCTGACACGTTTTACACTTACTGTAGGAACAAAAAAAATTCTTTGGACTTTAAAAGTTGGCTAAATATAGAAACAGGCTTCCTAACTTATTTCTATAATTCTTGGAATAACTTGATTCATATCAATAGGTTAAGGTGAGTCTGTGCCTCATTTTAACTATACGAATATCTATTAGTTTTCTTCAGAATAAATACATGGCCATGAAATCTTCACATTTAATAAATGTCTCTTTATGCAATACCTCTTAGCACACCACCCTGAACCCGCCAAAGATTATCTTTGAAGATATATTAAAGCGTCATTTTTATCATATGTCAAGAGCACATGTCAATCCCTTTTGGCCAAACGATGCCCTTATCTCTAGATTGGATTAGTCATTAAACTAAACCTTGTCAAGGGTTTACAAGCCATAAAAGCATTTCTTGTATTTTTATAGCAATTTGTAACCTATTTTGACCCTGAAGTACCATATTGATTAAAAACGTATATCTCAATGATTCATTCCAGTCCGTATTTTTATTTTTATTAGACAAAATTAAACAGTTTATAATTACCTTTTTTTTAATTTAATTTTTTAGACTTTATAAATTTTTTGGTCCCGGCATCCATTGGTTTCCATAGTAACCAGCAACGTTACCCGCATATGGCACTACATCTTTAATGTAATAGTAGTCTAAGTTCATCTACGCTGTTAATTTTCCTCTCTGCTATAAACCTCTCCACATTCCTCCAACCCTTACCTGCTGCATCTTTTAAGGAAACAGTCAATATAATCTCTGGGGCAGTTCCATCCAGAGTATTTTATGCTCTTTGACTTTCTCTCATCACTAGGCTTTTAACCTGCGGAATTACTGAACAGTTTGGTTATGAGCCTGGCATGTGCTTCAGGAACGGGGGAAACAGATTGAATATCTGTGGAAATAGAACAAGCACACGGTGTTGCCTCTATATGTAATGATATAGCATTGTTACGTAGATACTCTCTAGTATAATTAATTATACCTTTCTGTATTTACATTAAAACCATATGAAATAATAGCAGCTCAGGCCACATTTCTCTAACCACTTTTCTTGCATGCTAAAAAAATCTAAATTTTGCTACAAGTCTCAAATTCTTGGACTGTACTGTATGTGCTTCCTAGATCGCTGCTGGGAGTCTATTCTATGTATCACTACTCCTTTCACAAATAATTGCTTCCACACATTAGCAGAGTGTGACACCCCCCCCCCACCAGCTAGTATCATTATAAATACAATTAATTATATTTTCCTTCTGCACCTTCTGTACTTTAGGGTAAAATACTGTACTGTACATTGTTACTCATGAATAAAACAGGGAGGGGGGCGAAGAGGAGAGGCATAGTAGTGAAAAACTTACAGGATGATCAAAGTTGTAACATATCAATGTTGGCTGAATGCCTGAGATAAAATGGCAACTTGTTATGTGTAATCCAAAAGAAAGCAATATTCCAAAGTGAATGAAATAGCAATGGTCTTGATGCTCAAATGAGATGTACGGTGCCACTAAGGTCTAAATAGACAGCACAAGTAAGGTAATTGGGATTCAAAGATTATGGACGTAGCTATGAGTGCGAGACCCCATGACTAGTATCTTGCCAAAAGGTCACTCAAAGGTGTAAATGAAAAAATCTGACAAATCAAAAACAGCACGTTCAAAAGAAAAATATTAGTTAACCTCTTTAGAGACATCACACACAAAAGTTCACTTCCAAATTGGTCCATAATGGGAACAGCTCTTTAAGTTGATCACTACATACTGTATCTCAAAAGGTACTTGTGATTTTGTCTGGTAAATCCACAGAAACTAGATGCAGTTAGTGTTAACTTTCTGATCCATGTGTCACTTCCTTGCCCAGGGTGACGTTTAGTATATAAAGCTCTCCTTCATTAAGTGAGCATGGATAGAAAACTTCTCATCTTCATAGTCATACCGGTCCCCAAAACACAATGGAGCAGATGACATTGGAGACAGCCAGCTCAGAAGGTAGGTGGGGTCAAATGGAGTTTCTGCCACATAGAAAATAATGTTTTGGTGAAGCCGCTAACTGGTGCTGGGGAACAGTGTATATCCAATTCATTAAAGAGCAGCGAGTGTGTAAAAATAAGAAAAATATAAAGTAGTTGGTATGGTGGTCTTTAAATAAAAAGTAGTGCTTGTGTAATAAAAAAGTAGTGGGGGCTTCGCACCCACCATCCATCACTGCTTATATATAGTTCTGTAGGTTTGTTGTGTGTACTTATATCTCTATCGAATTTGGGACACACCACACCAGGTAAAATCAGAATGCTGGAATGAGAAAGGCTCCAGAGGGTACCGTAAACATAGTCAATAAAAGAAAGTTTTGGTGTGCCTATCTTTAATAGAGATGAGAGATCACCCACACACACACACACACACCAGCGCCCTCCCAATTGGCTGCACTTATTAGAATTCTTATTTTGACCAAAGTCTTATAAAAAAGGAGTCATTTACTGTAGTTTCATCTTTGATCAAAAAAATGTTTCAAGAACTTACTAACCCTATAAAAGTAAACTTAATTTTAGCAGGTACCTACACTAAATGCATAATGTTTCTTTTATGTCTTGTGAAGTACACATCGTGAAATGTGTAGTTTCTAAAGGGTTAATGAATTAAGCATTATTATATCTGCGATTCAGTGTAATTAAAAAACTGACAAAAACCAGTATAGAAAAAATCATAGATATATACATACATACAACACACACACACAAAAAAAAAGGATAGGTGTGCAAGTGTCCCAGACCTTTCCTCTTTCGTGAACTCATCCCCCAGACACTTAGCTTCCTCCTGCACTCGCTCCTCAATGCCCTCTCCCCATTCCGAAATTCCGCAGGGTGCTGAGGAGAAGCGCCTCATCGGCTTCCGCGCTCGCCGTTGCTGAACAGCACACCTGCCACCAGATTGTGTTGTCAGAAAACACTAAAACAGAGTCAGCTTTTCTCCCCAACCAATCTTTCAACCACTTCACTGCCAACGAGTCTGCAGGCTATGTACTGTACCTGCAGGCTAGTGGCCCTCTTATAATTCTCCTTTAACTGGCAACCCCCAGAAAATTACGTTCCTGCCCTTTTATATACTTGGGAGATGGAGAATAAAGACCAAACATTTAGTAAAATATCCAACTTAACACATTATATAGTTAAATACTTATTTTGATGTCTTCTCATAAGCAATGGTCAATAAGCTCAATTCTTTGGCCAAAGTATTTTAATGCCTACAACCACATCATGGTATGGTCACCTGTAAGTCTAAACCTGGTGCACCTGCAAAAAGCTCTCATAACCTCTCTAGGTGAGTCCCCTGTGCCGCTTGGCGAGGTTGCTTCGGCTATTTCAATTTTTATGTCTCTGCTCACGGCGGAGCAACGCTTGCGTAAACAAAAAATCTGACTTTGAACCGCACTCATCTTGCCTGTAACGTTCCTCCCCCCTCCACCTCCCCCCCCCCCCAACACGCTTGCGAAATAGAAAGGGACAACGGCATCATGCTTGAGAGTTTGTGACGTCACCACTCTCCAAGCATGAGCACGTTCAGCGGCACAGGGACTCCCCCATACAAAGTGTTAGACCACATCCTGTAAATCTGCAATATCCCCCTTTCCAAGTTTGAACCACTCACATAACCCTTAAAAGCTAGGTCAGCGACTGCAAGTTTTCCTCGACCGCTATACACTTCACCCTTTGTCAAAAAAGGCTTCTTCACAACCATCATGACCGTTCAGCACCACCACGGTTGTGGCCCAAATACAACTGCACACTGGGACCGTATTGGAACTGAGCTGAGAAAACAAAAGGGAGAGAGAATGGTTGTACAGGTAACAGTCCCCCAGTAAAGGAGAAAAGGGGCAAATATAGCAACAGACTTCAGAAATACAGATATAGACCAAACTAATGGTACTAAACTTCTACTACCATGACTTAACGTCAAGTGTTGAAAGGCACCTTAGAAGGCACCTAGAAAACTATTTATAATATGGCAGAAGATGTAAATGTATTTATAAAACTATGTGTTCACAATAATAATACATTGATTTACCTCTTGTTTTTAAAGTATTCCCTGGCAAAGATTGATGACAATACATATTACATAAATAAACTGAGTTTACATTTAATTTACAGACATCCATGACAGAGATAATAAATTAGGGCGACATCTACAGTTACAGACCAGATTAATGTGAGACGCTGACATCTTGAATTACTTGAACTGAGCGGTTTTGGATTCTCTGGTAGGTTTTCCAAATAGTGCATACAGTAGTAGAGAAAGAAGAGCGAACAGATTCATTGTTGAACCATGAGACCATGAACCAGTTCTTTGAGTCTGATCTCCGGTGATGTGTGCATGTGGTCAGGGTTGTGGAGTTTTTTCAGATATGCGGCTAGCTTGCCCAGAAAGTATTTGAGGAAGACAGGAATTTACTTTGAGTCTGAACTCAAGGTATAACCAATGTAGCATTACACTGTAGGACAAAGCGATGTTTGAGTTTGTAGAGTGTGTGTCTAGTTTGGCCAAGGTGAGTTAGGGGTGCTGTAACATATACCATGTTACCATAGTCTATATTGGGTATTAGCATCTGGTCATGTACAGCAACCTGTAGCACGCGACCCTGCATACGGGACAACGGGTTAACACAGGTCTCTAACCAGCCCCTTTAAAAAGGCGTTAACTTAATCTTGCCTCAATATATAAACACACTTATAACTTCCTTTCTCAATACTTAGACACACACGTGGTCACAATCAAAAGATGCATGAAGAAAAAAGAAGGCCGGCGCCAAACGTGACAATATAGGATAAGACAATTATAGAATCATAAAAATAAAGTCCAAACCAATTAGGTGATAGTCCAAATAGATGTCCTTAGGTGGTCAGTGGCTGATCAAACGGACTAAGGAAACTCTCCAGGGATGTTGAGATGATTTGGAGACTTTACAAGCGGTGAGGTAAGACACAGTCTTCTCTCTGAAGATGGCGACCGGAGTCCTCTTACTGGCGTCCACGTGGACGGGGATGCACGTGTGGAGCCGCCGGGCCGCAGGAGCTGTCCACAACCGGACGTGACTCACGCTCCTTCCTCCTTCTGCAGTACTGTCCCTTTGTATTCTCGTCCCCCACAAAATCACAACACCTGGATACTGGGGCTCTGCTACCGGAACACAACTCCAACTCTAAAAATGAATCTTCCCAACGTGTTTCATGCGCATGCGCGCACTTTCCCTTGAGAAGTCGCGCATGCGCATGAAACGCTTGGAAGTATCATTTTTAGAGTTGGAGTGTGTTCCCGGTAGCAGCAGCCCAGTATCCAGTGTTGTGATTGTGTGGGACAGAATAACAAGAGGACAGTACTGCAGAAGGAGAAGGAGCGTGACTCACGTCCGGTTGGTGGCACAGCTCCTGCGGCCCGTGCGGCTCCACACTGCATCCCCTTCACGTGGGTACGCCAGTAAGAGGACTCCGGTCGCCATCTTCGCTGCAGAAGACTGTGTCTTACCCTCACGCTTGTAACGTCTCAAATCATCTCAACTCCCTTGAGAGTTTCCTTAGTCCTTTGATCAGCACTGACCACCTAAGGACATCTATTTGGACTTTCACCTAATTGGTTTGGACTTTATTTTTATGATTCTAATTGTCTTTCCTATATTGTCACTTTTGGCGCGCGGCATTTCTTTTTTCTTCATGCCTTCCCACTGACTGTACTGTCATTTTTTGTCTGGCTGCCACCTTGTAACTCATTTGTTTTTCAAGTGTGTCCTATTGTTATTTTAGCGCTGTTTTGCCACGTCTTTCTTGCTGATCAAAAGATGCATGCGATTTGATGGCTGTAATAAGACTAATGTTGCTCCTAAATTTTGTATGTAAATTTGAGTGACAAATGATATCGGACATTGGCAACCTCTTACCCATTAGTATGTGGTCTCAATTGCATGCATCTCCTGCCAATGAATACCGATATATGAACGTTATACTCTAGAGCAGGGGTGCACAAAGTGGGGGTAGGGGAATTTCCATGGGGGGAACCGGTGGCTACGAGGTCTCCGCGCTCCCCCAAGGCATTTACAATTAAATGCAAGGCCTCTGCAGCTTCTCCTACCTGGTCTTCGGCGACGTGTCACATGGTAACCTGGCGTCAAATACCGCCGCAGGGTCACATGGCCCCGTGACATCATTTGACGCCAGGGCCTACAGGTGGAGGGGCGGAACCGGGAGATGAGCAGCATGGGCGCAGATCAAACTTTGCACACCCCTGCTCTAGTAGGGTTATCACTAGATATTCATTTTTATAAATTCACTCTTTGGTGGAATACTTTCTTAAGCACGCTCCCTGCAGAACCTCCAGTGAATGCCTTTGAAAGCAACTTAAAAAGGGTCTTGTTTATAAGATGTCAAGAGAGCCATATTTGAATCCCATCTCTGGCAAAACAACTGACCTTATGTCGAGATTCTGTCAGCTCCACATCTTGTACTTTTAGTGGACCATAAGTGAATAACCCACCATTAAGCACTCTTTGAAGCTCTGGGCAGACTCAGAAAAGTCTTGACCTATCACAAAACCAAATATGTCTATTTTTTTTAAAGTAAACAATAACCACATAAACCCTAACGCACCAGACTTTATTAAAATACAAATATTCTCCTCCATTTTCCTTACAGAATGCTGTTGTGCAATGCACTTTTGACCAGCGGGCATAGGGAGGATTTATTCCTATAAGTACACCTAGTTTGGCATAGGTTTTGTATGTCTGAATATGAACATGCAATTCAATGTTAAATGGGAGTCAAACCATTTGCCCAGATATTTCAAACTTTGTGAGCGGGGGCTAGAGTGGTGCGCTAGACTTTATTCTGATCAGTACGCTGTTTGTTGTATCTTTAGTAATGTAGCCTTAGGCTTGCGGCCCCGTTAGCCGTGAGCTCGCTGACGCGCGAAGCGGGCGGTCCTTGGCAAGTCCCCGCTCACCGATGCGCATGCGATGTGCTTAGGTAAATAAAATGTTTATACTTTCCCGCTCGCTCAATATTCGGCAATGACGACCCCCCCCCGCCACGCCGCCCACCCCCGCAACGAGCCGACGCAGGAACCCCCACCATGCTTTGAGCACCAGCGCGCTCAGCGCTAGCGGGGCGCATGCATTAGTCCAAAACCATCATTACAGTTTTTAAAATCTGATTGGAAATCCATATATTTAAAACCCAAAATCAGATTGAAGTACGTGTCTAAAGTAGAGAGGCTAGGACTACGGGGCGGCCGACCTGATTCTAAGTTGGCGAGTTCAGCGGTCTCTCAATTATCCCGGTTAGGTGCGTTTATTATTTGTCGTTTTCGCCCGATGAACTGCGTATTTTTCGCGCTCGTGATATTAGCATTTTATTCTCGCTGTCTGCAATACTGCAATGCCGTGTAAAAAACTCAGGGGGCGTTTGCGAGCTGTTGTCTTGGAATGTATACCTCGGCTGTTCAACCTACGTCAGTAACAAGTCTGTATGCGCGCGACGCAGTAATTGTAAATTTGCATATTTAAAGTATACATGCATTTGCATTGCTGTTCTCCAGTACAGTATGTCTCATTTGAAAATTGTTGAAACGCATAGCGTGTACTGTACTGTAACAGTGCCACATTTCTGCATACTGTATACAGCGCTCTCCCCTCGCTCAGGATAATTAACTGCACGGGCAGGGCAGTTCAACTTCTTATCTTCTCTACAATGCAGTACATCTCTCCCACACATTCCTTTGAACGTGTGTCTGGTTTCTGGTTTCATCACATTCCTGCTTGACAGCAGGTGGATTACTACGCATACGCCTGTTACTTTCTTCGCCCACCACTGCTCTTGCTTGCTTGAGTGAGTGACCAAAAAAAAAAATATTTTTTTTATTGTAATTTTTTTTTTTTTTTCACAATCTGTGCTGTAGCTTTTGACTGCAACTCTGTGCGTTTGACTGCACATGGTTGGATTGTGTGCTTTTTACGTACTGGTATTGGGGGTGTATTATTATGATGAACTGCCTTTTGAAATTAAAGTAAATCTTTAGCTTTGAACTTCATGCAGTGTACCCTGTAGCCCCCTCCCCCAACGAACGCTAGCTCAAGAACTTGAAATTCCACAGAGTCGTTCATTTTCTGATCTTGCCATTGTGTTCTTATCCGTCATAGCCGAGCTACAAGCCTCACTGTGCCTGCGTGTAATCCTTTTTGAAATGGGAGCTAGCTGCTTACTGCGCATGAGTCACCCAACCCCCCCCCCCTCTCCACAGTAGTCTTTAATTTTCTGAATCTTGCCATTGTGTTTCTTAATCCGTCCTAGAGCCGATCACTACAAAGCCTCACTGCACCTGCGTGTAATCCTTTTTGAGATGGGACTAGCTGCTTACTCGCATGAGTCACCCAACCCCCCCCCTCTCCACAGCCGTTACATTTCTGAATCTTGACATTGTGTTCTTAATTCGTCCATAGCCGGCTACAAACCTCACTGCGCCTGCGTGTAATTCTCTTTGCGATGGGAGCTTTAGGCTTTGTTTACGGCAATGCTTTGGAAAATCCCTTCTCGAATTGATTTGCAACGAGCATCACCTCTCTATGGCGCCTGGGTAATCCTCTTTCGGATGGGAGCTAGTTGATCCTGCTCATGCGCCTGTAACTTCACCCACCACTGCTTGCTTGAGTGCCCCCAAATTATTTTTTTAATTATGATTTTTACTGTTATTTTATCCACAAGCCTGCAAAAAACAATCTTGATATTACGATATTCAATCTGTGGCATTTGTCTGCAAATGGTTGATTTGTGTGCTTTTTATGTACTGTATTTGGGGTTGTATTGGGGATTTAGGATCAAATTATTATGATGAACTGCCTTTTGAAATTACTGTATCTCTACTCTACGATTAATTCTTTTGAACTGCTGCACCTAATAATCCTTCATCCCTCCCCACGCACAAACACAAACTCTATCGACAGACACTCCACAAGTCATTCATTTTCTGAAGTAGTCATTGTTTTTTTTAATCCGTCCCTAGCCGAGCTGTAGCTGTGTTATTTAGGAATATCATTTATTCCCTCCTTTGTTCCGTGTCTCCACGAATTTGGGGATTTTATCCCGGCACCTCGGTGCTTTTTATTGTGTTTCGTTTTATCCCGGCACCTCGGTGCTTTTTATTGTGTTTCGTCGTTTTTTATATATTGATTAAAACATTTATTATTTTCATTTTGTGTGTCTTGTTTAAACAAATTTATATATGAATAAGTGAACTTAATTTCTAGTATGGATTATTAATGTGACGTCTTATGATTCTAAAGAAATGTGATAAAATAATATTATAATTGTGTGTATTTTTTGATGCCAGTGCTGCAAGGTCCCACAGTTAAACCAACTAGGACCCCAGAGGGAGCAGCTAACATTCTCAAACCCGACCTCTTGGATCCTGTTAATGGGAGGTGGAAAGCTATCTTCACTATAAGTGGCTTTATATCAATACAGTCGTTACCCCCCTGGACTCAATGTCTCTAACATGTAAATCCAGAAGGTCTCTCCCTTCGGGTTCAGTTTTTTAACCCTAACCCCTGTCGCCACTTTAATATTGCTGTTACAAGGGATATGTTCTAAGCACATGCATCAGTGATTGATGGATCCTTGTTGTGTGTTTCCAAAAATGTCTAGATAGTTGTGATTGGTACGGCCATTCAAATGTTTCTTCTATGTTCTAAAATCTTGTGCTAGATTCCTTGTGGTTCTCCCCCACGTATTGGAACGTCCGCACTTGCTGTGCTACATATATCCCAAATGAGGCTAGACATTCCATATGGCTCTTGATTGTATGTTCAATTTTGTTACAAAAGGATGTAACTAATTGATTGTGTCTTGCACATCAGGTTTACATTTTATCCATCTTTTTCTAAACAAACACAAGCAAAGTTCCATTTTTATTCTCGTTTTGGACAAAGAAGGAGCCTTGCTTTGTTTTAATGCTACTCGGTTTCCATAATGTTTTTCAAGTTTCTGCTTTTTGTATATAAAATGGGACCTGTTGTGTAATTTGTTTCCAATTATTGGGTCCCTTACAATAATACTAACTCCGGGATGTTTGTTTGAGATTGTTGAGATGGCCTTTTGACTGCAATTATTGAAATGGTCGTAATGAAAAGGGGTGACCTACTGAAGTGACCCAAGTCACCATTGATCCTTCCACTTGTTTGTTTGACAATAAGATTTACGCTCCAGAGACCTACCTGTCCGAAATGTCTCGTATATGATGTGTTGTCATAACCCTTGGCCCGAAATCTAGCAACCAATATTTCCCCCCTGGCGCAAAAATCAGAACGTGAAGAACAATTCCTTCTACGTGTCTGAGAAATTGTCGCCTGGGAATATTGGCCAACCATCTTTTATAATGGTTACCTATTGTTGTGTAGATAGCTATTAGTGGCCCTGTTTTAAAAGTGGGTTTTGTGTGAGTTCTCCTCCATTGAAATGAGCCATCATTTCAGTCCAGAAACACAATCATGTTCCTATTTTAATAAATGGTATGTAAACTTCAGATCCATTCATTGTTTTTAAATGCCTGTAATTTGTTGTTCCATAGTTCCTGATCACCATCCCCATATTAGGATTATGTCATCTATGTAACGGCATAGTACACAAAGACCTATTCTCCCCCAGATCCGCATCACCCCACACATGTGTTTCCTCCCACAACCCACGGATAGGTTCGCATAGCTGGGGGCAAATCTCGTGTCGTGCCCATGGCCGATTCCACAGATCTTCAATAATATGGTCTTCAATAAACATAATTGTGTTCTAGTATTAATGCAATAGCCTGTAAAAGAAATATGGTTGGTGTCACCCCCTCTAATTTGTGTCCAAATTATAGAAAATAGTTTACTGCTTCTAGACCTTTGTTATGTTTTAGCAAGTATACAAAGATGTAATGGCCAGGTTGCCCAGATATATGTGGTTTTCCAGGTATCCCAGAGATGGAGTCGATGGGACGTGCAAACGTGTCCCTAAATAATGATGTTAGTCGTGTGACTAAAATCTTAGTTTAATCAGACAAATTGTAGTGTGCTTTGTCTTTCCATGATTTATTAATGTCATCTGATTTTAAACACAAGGCTCGGGCGCTTTTTCCTCTTTTCTTTTTCTAATATATCTTTATATATATATTATATATATCTATATATAATATATATATATATACTATGGTGTGTATCAAGACAACACAAATTACGTATCGCTAAGATGATTGAAATAACCCTAATAAATGATACATTTAATAACTTTTTAAAATGTTTAAAATAATTAAAATTACCGACAATTTTACCTAATATAATGCTACAACCATAACGTGTAGTGAAAAAAAAAAGGAAAATCCAATTGAATGTTCCACTCAAACAAAAAATCCGAGAGAAAATAGTCCGAATAAAGAGCCAGGGAGCGTCTTTGCATGCTTTAAGGGAGTGGTAGAATCCAACACCACTTTTGAATCTATCACAAAAAACAACAAACGCAAAGCTCCATCGCACTAACTGAGTAAAAAAGAAGGACATTTATTTTAAAAAATCAGCACCCATAAGAAGTGCACGACAGGATTTTCCAACAGAACCTTCGGGGGAGAGAAGAATCTCTATTGTGTCTCTGCGGTGGTAGGGGTGAGTCCCCAGTCTTTTGCAGAGTGTGATGTAAACCCCCAGGTTCACCAATGAATTGGCAGCAAGATATACAGGCATCAATGCCTGCACGTCCTTTGCTCCCTCATACATGATTGACTAACACTGATACCCCAACCCGGAGCGCAGGGGAAGCCAGGACTCCAAATCCAAACACCAACACAAACGCGATGGTACGTCATCAGCTCTGCGCTTTTTCGTCACACACTGGCGGCCTCCTGACGAACTTTACTTATGTATTATTTTTAAGTTGGTTATGTTTTGTCAACAATGTGTTTTGTATTTTTGTCTCGGCATTTTATGCCCCTTTTCTCTTGCAACCATCCCGGTCCCACGGCTTCACTTGGGGTCCGAGATCTCAGGGAGGCCTACTCATTGGGTGGTGTTCTCAGCCAATGGGTTGTCTGCTCTGCCACTCGCGCGAGTTTTCGGCCCCGTGACTCATCGCCGAGAGGGGGGACAGCTATGAAACGTATGCAAACGCGACGCGGATCACTTTTGAGAAGGGACGCCATTCCCGAAAACGCTACACTGTTTATGTCTTGCTTTGACCCTCAATAAATAATTTTTAATACTATGGATGCAGCCCCCTTCTTCTCATCGATTGGCATGCTCCGCCTGTGCCCCCCCTTGGGAGCTCTTTTCTTCTGAAGATTAGATGCTTCACTGTGGATGCATATTCCTTCAGGGACTATGTAATAGGAAAATAACCCCCAATATGATTAAGGATTACAAAAGCCCCTACATTTGAAACCATTTGGAGTTCCAGAGATGGAACGAGACATTAAACCAATGCTCCTTCGCAGTAATGAGCTTTTGATCCATTTAGAGAACAAAATTAAAGAATTAGAATCTGAAATTGACACTTTCAGCTTTAATTGAATAACCATAACTCGGACTGAGTGATTTCAAGAATTTGATGGTAGTGCGACTGCACCTTTGAGAATGAGTAGAAGAGAAAGGATCACAAATTTAAATCTGAAAAACGCTTACGCCACTTACAAGTGATGAGTTGGAAAAGTCTAAATCTCTTTTACCAGAAGAAAGGGGCGATTTTCATTCAGTCTCTCGTACACGTTTAGGTGTGGGACTCCTCCTCCAGAAACCCCTATGGATTGGGTGGGGCCCCTACCTCCAACCATCAGCTTCGCCAATCAGGGCTCTCAAGTGACCACTGGGGGGATCCCATTGTACATCAGCCCTCGGGCATTAGTGTATCGGGTCCTTTAGGTGGAAAAGCTCCCTGAGGCCAAGGGTGTGTTGATAGCCCTGATGGTCAGGGTAGGCCTGAGATCAATGCTGATCTTGATAGAAGTGCGAGATCTAAGGGTCAAACTAACACAAAAGTCCCCTTATTTTTTAGACAGGACACTGATAACAAGATAAAATGAGGAGAGGAAGAGAAAAGAGGACAAAGACAAACATTATCCCCTATGGGAACCGCGAGCCTGAAACCAAACCACATGGTCAGGGAAACATAGGAGAGAGGAATTAGAGTGGGGAGAGTCGTACCACAGGGAGAAGAAGAACTGAGGAAGATAGTCACAACCCAAGGCTAGTAGTAATTCAACTTATCTCTCTTCCACTGTCCTTTATGATATATATGCCAGAAAGAGCCCTCTGTTCTTTTTGCTCCTTACAGCCCTAATGCTTTTCAATTACCGTATTTATCGATTTTAATACTTTGTGAGGCCAACATCTCAAGAGATACTTTAAAGATTCAATAGACAACATCAAATTGGCCGATCCTACTGTGGTCAATAGTACACAGAACCAAATATGTATTGAGGCTCTCACTTCTCATTTTCTCTTTTGATGGAGTCTGAAACGTCTACTATATGTCACGACCAATTGAAAATTTTTGAATTAACTATCCATCTTCAAAATATTCTGATAGGTTTGTAGGAGGATTTGTACATTATCCATTCAATTCACCCTTCAGACCTAGTCGTATTCTTCCCTTATCAATCTTAAGGGGGGATTTGTGGGATGCATTTCATAATTGGTACTCAAGATTTTGAGGCACTTTGTTCCAACAAGTTAAAATTAATAAGAATCTTTCAACAAAGTGAAACTGAATCATTAAACACATTAAAAACAATTCACAACATTGTATTAGACAGGCTGACAGGAGAAGGCAAGTCTCCCGTACTTATCTGCTTATCTCACTTAGTCGTGCATACTCCACCGCATGACTCGCTTGCCTACTCTCCATTTTGGATTCTGACCCTATCCGGCCATATTATACAAATTTGTGAAATAATTTCTTCTCACTCAAGCAGGCACATATGGATGGTCTCATAGCCAGGTGGAATTTAAATTTTCTATTTAATTTACCATCCACGCACGTCCAATACTATACCATCTACCTAAGGTCACAGTCCTTACTCAATACCCCTGTTAGGCCTATCATATCCGGGGTTGGAGTCCCCATGATGTCATGGGCCTATCCCAGTATGTAGATTACTATCTTCAAAACCCTTTGAGCTCAGCTCAGGTCACATATACCAGCGACGCCGTCTTGGACGCTATAAAGATGACGCGACAACTGGCAATCCGGTACCCCATCCGGCTGAAATCAGGAAGCAGGGGGTCCCTGAGCCAAATCAATGCGGTTTCCGTCTCAGAGGACCCCCTGCTCCCCACACTATTATTGAAATTGCATTAATGCAGCTTATTACCAGAGCAATAGCCGCTAACGGTAGTTAGTATTGGTTTTGTTGTGTGTGTTTTTGGACCTAGTGTATATGTGTAGGGGTCCCCAGAGCTGACCGCTTGTTTTTTCATTCATTCAGCTCGGGGACCCCCTTCTTCAGGAGACACAGGCCCCGTTAGGGGTGCCGTTATCACCTGAGAATTTAAAAATTAAATGTCCCGTCACGTGACGGGAAGCTTTACAAGTGGCAGGGTAATATCGCCACCCCATAACGGGGCCTGGTCTCTGAATTAGGGGGTCCCAAGTTGAAACCAAAGCGTTTCAGCCCAGATGAGCCCCTGCTCATGTACACTACTATTAACATGTTATTGTTAATAATGCAACGACGCTGTTACAGCCGTGCATGGAGATTGCAGAATCTCCATGCAAAGTACATCGTCTTTTTTTCTATCAGCTTATCGTAGTGAGTTTCAGTGCGCTAGCAGGGGAAAAAACATTGCACGACACATAAGACATTTTTGACACGTCCGATAGAAAATGGGCTCAAGGGCCTTAATGATCGCTCCTACCTCCGGCTTCACTTTTTCCGGACGTTGCGATTTTTTTTTCAGTACCAGCCGCAAAAGCTCGGAGCTTAGTGCTAGCCCCCTTAGTCTCATCAACTAATTACTTCACATTAACTAATTAATGATACAATATGAGTAAAAGAGTTTTTTTTTATTCTACTTTTTTCTATACGTTTAGGATTTAGCCTCTCATCTAATATATGCTTCTATGCATTTAATACATGCGCCTTTGTGTATTATAAGGCACGAAGCTTTGTACATTAAGTGCAAGAAAGACATCACATGGCTTTTTTGTATAGTCTGTAATCAACGATATGTGATTACCCGGATTAGCATGTCAGGTATAAAGATGAGCCTCTGGACCACACCACCAACAAGGATCTGACGAAGCATACATTCGCGAACGCGTAATCCGGTGTTGGTGGAGCCTGCATCATTTCTGTTTGGACACCTGAAGCCACCGTAGTTCCCCCGCGTCATTAGTCCCTGTGACCTGACGCGCAACAGGGGGTTTCCGCGGTGCCTACCAAGTGGACACAGAGGCTGACAGTGTTTGTACTTTTATGTACTTCTTTATTTTACTTTTATGTTGATAAACTAACCTATTTCTTTCTTCTACTCTTGTGGCTGTCGCCCCATGTTTTGGTACTTCTCAAGAGGGTTACCCCGTGAGAATAAGCTGTTCATCCCCGATGTGACAGGGTCGTTTTCTGAGGCAAGAGCTTAAAGCAACTTGATAGGAGGGGCTCACACTCACGTGTGAGTTGAGCTACTGTTATCATTTTTTTATACCCTCCATCCCCTTGTGTGTGGGTCATACCTGTGTTCACACCTTATTTCTGCTATCATTTTTCTGTTCTTATGCACTCACCACTCTTCTCTGTCACTACAACCCAAGGATCAAGGAAGGATCCGTCTTTCAAGGTTTGAGCTGCAAATCCATAGGATACCTATAAGGACTAGTATCTGACCAGTTTTTTGAGTCCCTTTTATGCTTGCTTGTATTTATCACTTTTTAGGGGAGCGCTGTGTTTCCCCACTTGCAGATCAGGGCAATAGAAGACATCGTAAACGAGGTACTGATGCCGTGTTCTAGGAGTATGGGGATATCGGATCGTTTGGGTATGTAAGCCGGAGTCAGATTGGAGAGCTTAGAGGGGGCATCAAACCAAAAGCCAAAGTAGCGCACGAGAGTATCAGCAAGTAAGTTCCAGGCAAGGGTCGGCAGCAAGTTACAAATAGTGATTAACAGCGTCAGCAACAAACTGGGTATGCCTGCGGCAACTTCTGAGAGTTCCTGATACATATTTAAGACCTCCCACCAATGGGAGGCAACAGAAGTGGGGGCTGCGGTTCCGGATAGGCTGCTGGATCATGCAGGTGAGTCCTCTTGCACAGCCAATTGCGAACCCATTAGAGTTGCGAGCCTCCGCCGCGCGCAACACGGACGTGCGCCCATGACCCTGCCATTAGGGGTCGGAGACCAAGGCCGGGGCCCGCGGGAACAGAGGCGAACGAGGGATCACAATCGCGTCATGTAGTCCTGACAATCAGATGGGGGGGCGGGACCAAGGGGCGGAGACCACAGACCGTAGGGCGGGAGACCGCACACAGAAAAGACATTGAAACGCTCCCTGTGCCCAGAGACAAAAAAAAAAGCAGACGGCCCGCGCAGCAACCAACGCACCGCGCATAGAACCACCGTAGGTTCCACTCTTGAGTGCCATGGGATCAGATGGTGATTAATGGTTAATGGGCAGAAGCACCACATGGCGAATCCACTCCAAAGATAGGAAAAGGAGACTTTACTAAACGATCTCCAGAGAATCCTTATGGATTTACACCCTCAGATTTTAGCTTTCTATGGGACTGAATATAGACATGGCCTTTGTCTCTTCTTTTGTATAAGGATTAGCTATATTCTACCACACAGGCGGTTTTATCGACATACATTACTTACAACAAAACAAAACACCAGTTTTTGGCATCGGACCCTCCTTGCTACTATTAAATAATGAAATTATTATATTATTGGCTTATCTCTATGACTTTTGCTTTCAATCGCTGAACCTTCTTAAATGTCTCCTTGCATTAAGAATATTACAACCATCATTGTATATATTTATATTTTTTTATGTTTCATGTGTTTTGGGGGGATGATACCGTATGGTCGATCTATGTCCCGTTTTCTTTGAATTCAAAATCCATTTTGTGCAATATCTCATTTGTAGATATACAGATTCAAAATAAACACATGTATCCCTAAAAGAAAGCATTTACACTGCCTTCTACCTTCAGGCAAAACACAATATAAACCGTGATCCCTGCCCTTTGTTTTTCATTGTGACATAAAGGGTGCTGCTCTGTAACAGTGAACGCATACCAAGAATAATTTCACCAAAGCACACAACAATTATTTTGATCACATGTCAACTAGTATCCTCTCCTAATGGTAACAAATAAAAATATTAGATAAGACCATTTGACAAAACACAGGCAGGCACACACACACCGCCTGCAGACACACAGACAAAGCAGGCACACACATACACACACACATACACAACAGAAAAGGCACCAACAGAGGCACCAGAGACAGAAACATACACACAGACCCTCACTTCGCAACATCGACACCAACACACACACACACCAGAGACACATGCCCATACACACAGAGACGCACACACACACACAGTTAGTATAACTATATAATTGCAAATAGCTAAAACGAGGTTGTGCTTGTCCTAAGAAGTCAAACTCTTTGCGTTTGTAGCCATGTTAAAAATGGTTACAGTTCTTTCTCATGCTGGCAGTGAAAACCTGTGTAAGTATGCAGTATTGCCAGCACACATGGAGGTTTGCCCTCACAACACCCCTGGTGAGGTGGCCATTGTACACAAGGGAGTTGTACATGCTCTGTGTCCACTAGTGTGTGACACAAGAGGTCTTCTTTTTCTGAGTCAATAAGATGCCCAGATACACCAGACCCCTTGCCTGTGTATGTGGTGTAGTCATTACACAGAAGGAGACACCACATAGGAGGTCCTCAGCAGTCACATACCCTGCGGATGCAGAGATCCTGATGAGTTGTAGGCCTGCATCAGATGTTGGAGTAGGCTCAATCCCACTACCCCAATTGCCTGTCGTGCCTGATATCCCCACTACCATCAAGTGGGAAACTCAGGCGTCCTTTAGCCAGCAGGTGCCCCACAAGACATACAGCTGTAATTGGGGGCCATAGACCACAAGGGCCAAATGTACCATTGGGTGGGCTGGAAAAACCGTTACAATTGGAGGCCCGCCCTGCTGAGTAACCTATCACAGGACAGGCCTTTTTTGCTAGGCACACTGGGAACCGGGATATGAGTGTAATGATGCCAGTCAGTGCTGTGGATGGAGACGTAGCCTAGGGGTATTCAGGGGCCTGATGGATTTGTCAGCTCGCAAGGACAACATAGGATCCTGAGTTGGAATTAATGTGTCGGAGACATGGATATGCTGTTCCTAGTCACCTTGAGGCAGCTATTGGAGGATGCCTAAGGAATAGCACCCCCCATGTTACGTGGTCAGGATTCTGGAGAGGGTCTTTGCCTAGGGCTGGCCAACATAGGTAGAACCGCCCTAGTTGCATAGGAGACGCTAGAGTACCTACCAGTAGCCACTTACCCAGAGCACACTGGAGAAGGGTGGACACAGCATCACCGAGAGAGTGGACCTAGCCGTGAGTAGTGCAACATAGGTCAGACGTACATTAAGAATACCGTTAGGTGGGTTCTACGTGGCTTCTTTATTGCATCGTAATTGTAGCTGCCCCGCAGAAGGAGCTCATGGCAATCACAGTAACTTCAAGTAAGATTGGAGAAAGCAAGAATGGAAGGATCCCAGCGCGGTGCGGAGAATCCAAGATGCGACCGCAGGCTGATGGGGGAGCGCACGTGGTGTGCGTACTAACTCTGAGGAACAAGTGCAGAGGACTTGCCAGCATGTTGTGAACGCGCGAGGGCGTGGCCGCTCCGTTTTTGTCCTGCTAGGATCAAGGGTGCTACCCTGGAGGACAGTGTTAGGACTTTGTTGTGGTGCGGTAAAATGAGAATCTTCTTGCCATACGGTGAGCTAACAACCCAAAAATCTACCTCAGTTGCGTTATGTGAATGGCTGTAACCCAGATGGCTGCTCCCGCTTCCCCGGTAGACCGCGTGGGCCGAGTGCAGAAAATCTTCTGCAAGGCCTAGAATTGCAAAAAGTTGGCCGTGATTGGTGCCAAGCAAATAACGCCAACCCTGCTGGGGGGTTTGGCGCGAAGCTGTTGGCCGCGCCTCATTACTGTGACGGGCCTCAGAGCCAGTGCTTGGGCACTCGTGGAATCTGGTGGGACCCTCCCCTAATATCTACCAGGGGGGAGTGGTTTCCCATTGTGCCAAATGAGAGTGAGCTGGCTGAGGGAGATTAACCCCAAACCCCGCCCTTCAGTTTCGAGGAGCTGGTGAACACAAGACCAATACAGAAAGTGGCCCCTGTATAGCGCATCATCGGAAGGAGAAGAGATGGACAGCTCAGCTCACCCCGATTCGTTGCCAGTAGTCTTCCTGGTAATCAAGGCGGGTGACACCGAAACGATAAGGTGCCTGTGCATACAGTGCCGACTGCCAGGTGGGTAGTCCAGCACAATGGTAGGTGGCCCCAATGTGGCATCCCACTACCTATGGTCGTGCCGCCCCTTTAATCCAGGAAAGAACCGTGGAGGCGTGAGCGGAAACAGCCAAGCTGACTGCTGAAGCCCTGCACTCGGTCAAGAAAGACCCCGTTGATCCCGGAGAATGGGGATCGCTCATGATGATTATCGGACGACCCTAAGAGAAATTGGTGAGAACCGGGAACCTCACCGTCGGTCCCCTATGGGAGTGCCACTCCTCGGAGTCCTCATCTTCGGACAAGGACCAAGCGAGCCCGACCTGGTGGGTGATGCACCTACCGATGGACCACTTACTGTGCTGCAAAGACCCCCTCCCGCACTTACCTGCGAAGCAGCGGAGCCTTGAGGTGCCGAGGTCGCCATTGCGGAGACCGCCGAGCGGAGGAGTCCCACCGGCCGTTGGGTGACTTCCAGCGGCAAGGGAGGAGAGAAAAAAAAAAAAAAAACCCCCCTCCGAGCTGACGGAACGGTAGATATACCCTTTACCCTCCACAGGCCTCCGGGGTGGCAACGGCGGAGGAAGGCCTAGCCCCAGGGCCCGAGCGGAGCGGAGAGCTGAACTTCACACTTCCGGCGGCTGATGTCATTGTGGCGGAAAGAGGTTCCGGTGGGTAGCAACCCAAGATTGCAGGGTGAGAATCCCGCGGAAGTTTGACATCACATCCTGCGCCACAGCGAGCGGGATGGAAGATGGCCCGCATCCTGTGACCACCGTGCGTGCTCCAGGTTCTCCTGGGTCCAGGAAAAGCTGGCAGGCCCTGCAGCAGCCTGGGAACAAGGAGAACGGGTGAGCCGGAATGCCGTTCCGATGGTACCGTCAAGGTAAGCAAAAGTGCGGGTTCCGTAGCCCTATGCCCAACCCCTGGCCATATTAAGGACACTTGCCCCTGTCACTTTCCCCCTCACTGGGTCCCCGTCTAGCCAAGGGTTGTCTCCTGGGAGTTCCAGGCCACTTCTGAGGAACGACTGGTGAGAACCTTGACTGGGTGTGACTGATTACAATCCGATGAGGGATTCGGGGAGGGGGATGCATAGAAAAGAGTCGTCGTGTTACCAGTGGGGAGCCACAGTATGGATGTAAATATGCGGCCACACGTTTTAGGGGTCGAATTCTAGGTCTACAAGTACTGTTCAGGGCTATCGTCTGTGGGAGAGCAGAGACAGTGAGTGGTACAGTTGATGGGTACCGAGAGCGTAGGAAAGAGAAGACCCATTTGGTGTCAACCAAAGTTTTGAGGGGGTATGAGGGCCTGGTTGGCCCGTACACGGTTCATACCTAAGGGGGAAGGATAGAGTGGAATTACTGGTGAGGTGTAGGGGACTTTTCACGAGGAGGAACGATGCGAGGAACTTCCTGCTGAGGTGGCAAAATTATCCCTCAGGGGTATGGATCCCCGAGGGTCCGGCCATATTAGGGGAACCGGGGTGGGGGTAGTACAACCAGACGAGCCATTGTATGGGTGCTGCCAGGGCCGGGCAGGCAATAAATAAGTTTGCTCCATACCAGTAGGCGGAACGGCCATTGTCCACAAAGTACAAAAAATCCCATGTGTTGGATAACCCTTATGTTCCAGAACCCTGATACAGGAGAAATCGAGGATGGGAGATATGCTTGCGACGTTAACAATAGAAGATTAGCATTATGAGTAAATCTGTTGGGTATCTATTTACAAGACAGAGGAGAGGGATCACTCAGCTGAATGAGGGTGTGGAGTTTGGGGCAACATCTATTGAAATCGGTGGGTATAGGCAGAAAGTGTGCCGCCTAGGGATTACAGTTAACCCTTAGGACATAACCGTAGGGAGTGCAGAAGCCAACCCCAGGCACACATTAGTTAGTAGATGGGGATTCTTCCTTAGGAGCATGCGGTCTGCCGGTCAGCAGCACTGTATGTCGTTATGTTTTCACATGCCAA
The DNA here is from genome assembly GCA_036426205.1 of Ascaphus truei. Classification (NCBI taxonomy): domain Eukaryota; kingdom Metazoa; phylum Chordata; class Amphibia; order Anura; family Ascaphidae; genus Ascaphus; species Ascaphus truei. Next base: position 64,560 of record WSYH01001221.1, on the reverse strand, counting down.
TATGAAAAGAACGTATAGTGTAATTTTTTATTACACAAAATAGACAGACCAGAGCCCCTGGTGTTAGCACTCTATTCCAAATGATTATGTGATTCTTTAAAATAATTTTTATTGACAATAACTTTAAATATGGGTCTAAACAAAGATTAAATATTCCAAGTGTGTCTCTCTATTGGGATGATGTGTCCAGAAGAGTGTAACATAATGGGTAATGTCCAGTTGTTTTTGGGTAGTGTCACTGGCCCTAGTTGTTCCTCGTGTAGAGTGAATTGACTAGAGTACTAGTGGATTGTCAGCAGTTTGGGCCACACATGCAGTGCCCCGTCTGATATACTATTTGGTGGCCTCTTAAATATGGGACGCTAATGTGTGCTATTGCGTGATGGCCGCTAAAGCATATTAAAGTTGTTTGTATTGAACAAACTTGGTCAAGTGGTCACCTTTTGTAATGTTCGTCACCTCCCTATATACAAGATATGTATTTTAATAGGGTGTGTGGTGCTTGGTCACATAAACATCTATAGCTGTTGATGTCTGAGGTGGCTGTAGACTAGTATTGGATAAAACTTGTACTGGGTTTTGTTTAATCATGACATGCATATAACTCTTTCTAGTTAGATACCAAGTAAGTATAGCTTGAGTACCAACTGTCCTTTGGGGTGTTTTTGATATGGTTAATCGGTCAATTGAGCACGACTGTCCCCATTTGGCAGTGACTGCATTGTATGTTGGTGTTTCTGGCACTCCCGAGGTTAATTGCGGTTAGGTGTGACTGTGGTGAAATCGTTTGTACCCTCGAGGCTTGCTTGCTGTTTATCGGGAATTAGAATTGTGGCTTCCTGTACATAGCTTAGGTAATAAAATGTTTTTTGGCCCAGATTAATAGTTGCCTTTAACTTGTATGTGACAGTGAGTCCATTGGGACCCTCATAGCCTTAAGTGCACTGGAGGCGCCAGCGACCTCTCTCATATCACTGAGTCAGTGATGTGGTTACTGGAAACCCTCCGCTGCACGTGTACGTGCTGCCGCCCGTGGAGTAGTGCGGACGGCGTTTCGCAGAGTGCTTATTAAGCTGAATAGTCAGTGGGATCCTATTCTAGACATAGGAATTACCATCATTGTATAGGGGGTGACGGGACACATACAAATAGGGCACTTTGACCAGTTTTTTGTCAATAAACAACTTTAATATGCGTTAGACTGCCATCACGCACAGCAATCATAGTGTCCCATATTAAGAGCACAACTAGTAATATCATACTGGGGCACTGCTGTGTGGATCCCAAACTGCTGACAACCACTAGTACTCTAGTCAATTCACTCTACAAGAAGGAACACTAGGGCCAGTGAAATACCCAAAACTGGACATTAACCCAATTATGTACATCTTCTGGACACATCTATCCAATATAGACGCACACACTTGGAATATTGATCTTTGTTTTGACCCCAATATTTAAAGATTGTCAATTAATAAAGTTATTTTAAAGAAATCACCATATTATTTTTGGAATAGAGTGCTACCACCAGGGGCTCGTCTGTCTATTTGTGTGTACTAAGTTACATGCCCCTTGCAGCACCACTCCCTCTTAATATAATCGCCAATGAGAAGCGGGGTACATACCCATAAGTTTCGTAGTGTATTTTTATAGTATATGCTGTTGGTTATGTTTTGGCAGTGCTGCTTGGAGGAAGGTTCTGCAATTTAGATCCCAGCGGTCTTGGGATCACCGGGGGTAGAATGTAGCCATGTAATAAAAATGGTAAACAGTTTTTCTCATGTGGCAGTAAAAACCTGAGAAGGATGTAAAGGAGGATCCGCCATCAATCATGGAGGTTGCCCTACCACTCTGGTGGAGTGTCATATGTACACAAGGGGAGTGGAGACCATGTGATGTCCACTATTAGGTGACACAAGAGGTTGGATGTTGTGCTGTTTTTCGAGGTCTATATAAGTCATATAAGGACACACACTGCAAAAAGTTCGTGGTTCTGTAGTGGTTGAGAGTGTTAATCAGAATCAGTTCGGTTCCCAGTCTGGGAGTTCGCAGCAGTAGGATTTCTGCAGATATACTAAAAGTATTACACTGGGAATCAGGACCCGACAACAGGTGGTGATTCCCTGAGGGGAGAGGGACCCAACTCCATTGGGAGGGAGGAACTTCTGAAAGTATTTTTTTTTGTTGTTTGTACTACATGAGATGAGCCCTTGTGTGGTATGTGTGTGTCATACACAGAAGGTAGACACCACAGAGGAGGTCACATCAAGGCACATCCCCCTGCGGATGCAGAGATACCTGATAGGTGGAAGCGCTGCATACAGATGTGAGAGGACTCAATCCCCACTCCAGTGCTGCATGCTGTATACCATTCTAATCCCACTAATCAGCGTTGAGACTGCGGAGTCCTAATAAGCCAGGTTGCACTAAGACATACAGAAATTAATGGGGGCCAGTTAGACCAGCTGGAAAATGTCGAGATGGATGGAGCTGTGGAAAACCGTTACACCGTTTTACACTGACCATTGTGTTTTTTGAATTTAATTAAAAAATCAAATGCACAAAATACAAATCTGTGAAAAAACAGTGCCAGGACAAAGAATTTCACTTACAAGAGACGTGCTCAGCACCACACGACTTGTATAATTGGTCAAAACAAGCTGCCTGGTGAGTGGTAAGTGGTTTTACTGGGCTGCACTCAATCCATGCTGTACGTCAAAAGCTGTGTGAACAGAGAGCTTAAAGGTGTTCCATGTAAAAATGGATTCAGACAAGTAGGTGACACAGTTTTGTACTATGTGCATGTTCATCTCCCAGAATCACTTGCGCAGTGGAAGCACTGTATGGCAGGTATAATGGTGTGAATGAAGGGCAGGGGATGCAGCATGTCTTAAGTCGTGAATTGGGTGTCTCACAAGTGATCTTTTTATTTGCTAATGCTACAATTGGAGGTTTTTGTGGTCTTTTTCACCCCCATACCTAAAAGTCCAGTATGGATAGATATATGATCTCTATAATCTCTAAGATTATATAGCACGTAAATATTACTGTATGTTCATTTGCCATGTCTTTAGACAAGGTCGCTGCAACCCTTGTCTTTCCCCATTATCGCCCAGCTACAGCGCTTTCCAACTGCAGCAAAGGCATTCGATTCACAAGCAAATCCTCAAGCCAATGCTTGCTGTTTTATTCCTTTCACTGGGTTAACATGCATGTATCTTCACTGTACACATGTATAGAGACACAAAGGTATCCAGGCTATTAATCACGTAATTATAAGTAGATATAAACTTGCAATCTTCACAAAGGTGTTTCTTTTAGTCATGTATTAAATTTTTTTAAATCACATTTTTTTTTACTGAGACAAATATTATTTACATTAACAATCTGTGGACGGCTTGGGCCAGCTTTGCCCCCAGTTATGCTAACCTCTACATGGACTGTGGCGCGTATCCTGTGTGTGGGGGATGCTTGCGACTGGGGGGCGGGTCTGGTTTTCTATGGCGTTCAATATGAATTTCTAATATTTGGGATGGTGAGAGGGATATCCTGGAGGGGATTCCGACATCTTTTAGTGTAACCAGATGGGTCTGGAAATTTACCTACATATACATCCAGAAAACTACAGTTTTTCTGATCTGTAGTATTTGTGGGTATTGAACATAATCATCCAACAAAAACACACTTTTAAATCTGTAGCAACGATAGTTTTTAAAATATGGTACCGCATTATAACAATGGTGACAATGTAACCCAAAGATCAATTTCACAGGAATTAGGCCTAACTGTCTCATGGACACAGGTTTTTAATTCAAGGTAAAGATCGTACGGAAAATTTCAGGAAAAGGCTAGGAATTACATATTGTTATAAAGCATTTTAGATGCTAGTCTTTTGAATCGTGATACACTGTGGAAAACTTGCTTTAAAGCAAATTAAAATATATGTAAAACTATAAGCGAGGATAAAAGTAGAAGGATCTTACCCAAAATTTATACGCAATATAACCATTCTGCAAACAAATTAAAAACGTTCTGAATTGTCCCTGGGAAAATTTTTTGTGTAGTGTCCGAAATTGGTCATCTATTGCCAAAACTGCCCCTGTGATTTTAGAAAAAGCAAGGAGTATCAAAAGTTGATAGTCTCCAAGTAAACTAAAAAACCTAAAAACAAATAAATCAAAACATTCCAGGTTCAACCTAGGAAATGGAAACTTATGGATGGGAGAGCAGAGGTCTTACTTGTGAGACATTTGAATAAAACAAACAATTTCAACATATTTCAAATGGCACCTATCACAGTGAAATAACAGATTAATTAACTGTCTAGTGAGTATGTATATAATCTGGTATCATGTGAGTGGGCCTACATACGTAGGCCCACAACAAGGGCTCTAATTCTTAGATTTTAAGCACCGAAGAAAGAGTTATATGGGTGCCGCACATAACCTCTCCCCCACTATTTTACTACAACATCAGAAAAAATCCCAAAATCCCTAAGGGTATGTGGATTGCTAGTACATTCCCCCCTACATATATGGGAGAGGATCGTTTAAAAGACTGAGTATGAGAGCACATATTGGATGTATATTTTAATACCACCGACGTGCCCTAAGGGACAAGATGACCATAAGACATAATACCATAGTGTGTCAACCTTTATGGGTTGATCCTCGGAGGTCTGGGTTGAATGACTTTTTTTGATTCCCTCCGAACATGGGCATGGTCAGGTCTTATAGGATATAATCATACATAATATTAGTCATATCATACATATGGTCCAATAATTGTTATAGTTATGGGATTCTATATATACATAAATGGTATTGGGTGGTATATCTATATGGTGTACACACCTCTTTTGTGGGGGGGTTGTATCTTCGTTTTTTTTGTTCACGAATGGGTCTATTGGACTATTTATTTAAATTCATTGGTAATATTCACATATGGTATCAATTAATACATTAAGACTGATATATTTACACCTATTTTACACTACACAGACCATATACACTACATATCAGATTCAGCAGTTATAGTTTTTGTAAGACATACCATAGTTTAGTTTATATTATTATATCTAAAGACACACAATTGCCCTATATGTCACGTTCCTGTTTGAATTGTCTTTGTTCATGCTTTAAATTCATCTTGACTGCTCCTCTGGCTTCTTCATGGATCTAAATGACTGGTGGTGTTTACAAATATGGTACAATCAGGTATGTTCTTTCATTAATCGAGTGGGTAGGACATTATTCCATACAATTATGTATGTTAGGTCATAATATGTAAGATCTAAATTCCACTCTATCGATAAGGTACTTTTTGTGTCTTTTCCAGAGTCTGAAATTTCTGGGTTCAAACTTTTTAAACTTCATTTTTATTTTTGTTGTACATTATTCTAATCTTAATTTTTATTAATATCTTTTCCCTCATTTTTGTATCAAAACATTACCAAAATTACCCAAATCTCTATCTGTTAATCAACAACGAGCATGATTTATATTTATTGATTGAGTAAACATTTACTACCTAGAGTTTTTCATTTTAAATTTTTTTTAATCTTTAAGTTTTAAACTTTAACCAATTCTTTATTAAATGGAATAGCTATGTATGTCCTGATTTGGACTTATTCTCTGAATGATTCATTGAGGTCATCATAATGATTATAATATGAATTGACATTGTACCATGTCTAATGTTGTAAATTGTTTAAGTATATAATTTATAATTAATTTATGCAAATTATCTCCTATAATACTGGTGAGGGGCACCAATGGGTTTCCCATGATGAAGGTCATCATAGATGATGAAAACGCGTAGGCGTGGTTAGACGAAGGACCATCACTTGCTCACTTGCTCGGTATGCCTCTGAACTTTCATTTTGGGTCCAGTCTTCTGTCTATCTGCCCTATTTTTATGTGTTCACTCCTCATGTGTCTTGGGACTCCAAGGAACACTTCCCTTCCCGTCCCTTATTTTTGTCCTTTCACCACCTGATTATTTTTCCTTATATGGCTACTGATGTTATACACTTGTTCAATAATTATGCTAGTCACGCATGCACTATCACGCTTGCTTTTTTATATTGATTGGCAGCTGCTGTGTGGTGTCTTCGTGACATTTTGGTAATTATCTATTTATTTTCAACAGTTTGTTACGTGATGCTCTTCCTTTGTTAGGTTAGGTTGCCTATCCCGAGTTAGCTCAGTGTGCACATTGGTCGCTTTGCGTCCCTCGGAATTTTCTTTATATTTCTTTGTTGTTACCATGCTGAAAACGCCATTGTTGCTTTGCAGTGGTGGTTACCTGTTATGTTAGACCTATCCGACACTGTGTTTCCCGTGTGACGCCGGTATTTAATGGATAGTCACTACCAGTCGCTATTTCATTTATGTAATACCATGGTTATGCTCCTTACATTATGCTTTGCGATTTTATTCGTGGAACCTAGCATACGCATGGAACGTCTCGTGTTTTCTGCAATTACCTTATATATTTTTATTTGTAGTTGTGACGTATGTTTGCGCATGTGGCCCTATTGTTAATGGGTTACTAAGATACGTGAGACGCCACCCGACACCACTGTTGCTCAGTGCTGATTCGTATTTGATAGCTAGTGGTCTACACAGCTGTTTAAACATCAGGTTTAGCCTATCAAGGATCTGTTTGTTGATGGGTGGTGGTTATATGTTTGTCAGGTATCATTATGTACAGAGCACTCCCTTGAGAAAGGTCCTGTGCCAAGGGCCGACCGTCGGGTTTATGTGCCAAGTTTTTTCTACTGAATACAAAACGCTTTTTTTTGTACCTCCTGAGAGTGCCTGCCCTTCTTCTGCCTGTTGATCTTGGGATCCTGGATTTACTCGGAAGGAACCTATCTATACATTACCTGTATGGGACAAGCACCAATTTCAGTTTATTGTTGTTGCCATCTGCCTATGTTTTATATATATATATATATATATATATATATATATATATATAATTATATATGTAGAGGTATCAGTACCGTGTTACCGAGCTTCAAATATCAAAAAATAAAAGATGATACCGTCTGTGGCTACGAAATGCTTTTTATTTGTGCGAGCTTCGGAAACACTGATCTCTTCTTCCGCGATGTTAACAATGAATGAAGCAAGGATAACTTAAAACATGTCTCTTGGAATGTCTATCTGTGCTTTTCCTTCCCCCGTGTGGATGTTTTATGGCTAGAGTGGTCAAAGGGTAACTGAAAGCAAGTGAAGAAAGAGTGTATATGTGTAATCATGTGAATAAAAATGAATGGAGAGCCCCAGTATAACAAGGCTCTACAACAAGGTGTGTGTGTAGTGAGAGGGATATAAATGGTGTGGGTGGGTGTGGAAATGTGAGAGTTTGTAGCAACAACTAAAAGTGTGTGTGGATACTATGTGGTCCCTATTGGTGTATATGGATGGAAAAATAAGGATATAGTATGTGTGAGAGACAGCTGTGTGCATAACATATCACAGTCAATGTAGACATGGCCTTTAGGCGCTCATGGGAAGAGAGTTGCGCTAGTGTCAGTAATGACTCATAAAATTTCGATCTCTGTTTAGGGGCCACTGCTAAGTGCTCCGAACAGTTGCATAAATTTGTATTCATGCAACCGTCTCTCTTCGGGGTTTAAGATTACCTTTGATATGGCAACCCTCAGAGTCTTCATCTTATGGCCGAGAGTCAGAGAAATGTTCGCCAACAGGACTGTCTCCTTGTTCCGCGTGTTGATGCTGTGGCGATGCGGTTCATTCTTTGTTTAGCCCCTGTCCTGTTCTCCTATGTAGTAGCAGCCCCCTGGGCATTTCATGCACATGATGAGGTACACGACATTGCTGGAGAACAGGTGAACCCTCCTCTGATTGTGGTATTCCCGATTCTTGTGTTGTATTTGTATTGTGTCCGCTGTGTAGAGCATTGCGCAGGTTTTTGCATCTTGGGTCCTGGCATGGTTTTGTCCCGCATTCATTGTCTGCTCGCACTCCACACACACCTTGTGTAGCACTGTTTATACTGTGGGCTCTCCATTCATTTTTTTTCACACACTGATAACACTACACACTCTTTCTTTCACTTGCTTTCAGTTAACCTTTACACCTCAAGCCATAAACACTCCACACGGGGAAGGACAAGCACAGATAAATTCCAAGAGACACTGTTTTTAAGTTATCCTTGCTTCATTCATTGTAACATCGCCGGAGAAGAGAATCAGTGTATCTCGAAAGCTCGCCAAATAAAAGCATTTCGTTAGCCACAGAACGGTATCATCTATTTATTTTTTATTATATATATATATATATATATATATTACTATATAAATATATATATATATATATATATCAGAAGGCACTCCATCAAAATAATGACAGTAAAGGTGCTCTGTAAACCAATACACAAGGTACTGTAACAAAATAATGTCAGGGGACAGGCACACCCAAATAATAATTTATTTGTAGACAACGTTTCGGCTCACTCGGAGCCTTGTGATTTTTTTATGTGGTCAAATAGCTTTTCTCTCCAGTGTTTAAAGGTTTAACTTCTTTGACACGCTCAATACTTTTGTCACTGCACTGACAAAAAATACATTGAAGATTAAAGAGCCTCTCATTCTCAGTTTTGCTCTGAAGATTCTGGATACCTAGACAACATACTAAGTTGGTCTTTTGGTTAGCGTGGGTTTACATAGTAACAGGTATGGCGGGTGGGATTGGTGGGCCACTGCTGGAAGGATCTGGAGAAATGTCAATATCATCAAGGTCCATATTACATTTCAGATCAAGCTTCTGAAGGATGGTGTGAGGAAGAGGAAGAGCTCCATACGAGCCAGACCCTCGCCAAGCAGATCCCTTCCCTAGGTGGTAGAGGAAAGTTTATTAGCACCTGAACAATAAAAATGCAATAAGAGAACTATAGGGAGTGGCTACACAGAGCAATACAGTAGGAAGAGGTTACAGAGAGTACTAGGAACATTATGGGGAAGGTTTATGGGGAGCCCTATCGCTGTAGCACATAATTGAATACAGTTTACAAAATCACACTACTTACATAAAGTCCTGTAGTACTGGCGTTAGAGCTTATATTACTTTTTCAGTCCATGGTAGGAGAAAACATCAACATACTGTAGTTTGTATTGTATTGTATGTTTTATTTATAGCGCCATTAATGTACATAGCGCTTCACGTAGTAATACATTGGTGTAATCAAATAAATAACAAGATATATAATAACAGATCATTGGATATGTGCTTCAGACATAAAATTAACATTAAGGAAGAGGAGTCCTGCTCCAGGAGCTTACAGTCTAATTGGTAGGTGAGAGAACGTACAGAGACGTAGGAGGGAGTTCTGGTAGTGCATCTGCAGGGGGCCAAGCTTATGTATCATTGTTCAGAATATCCACAGTGCTATTCATATGCTTCTTTAAGCAAGTGTGTCTTAAGGTTGGGTCCTTAAAGGTGGATATAGAGGGTGCTAGTCGGGTACTGAGCGAAGGCATTCCAGGTGTGGGGCAGTCTTGAAAACGTTTAAGGCGGGAGAGGGCTTTAGATACAAGGGGTAAGAAGAAGACTCCTGTGAGAAGAACGCAAGTCTTGATGGTGCATAATGAGAAATTAGGGCTGAGATGTATGGGGGGCAGAAGAGTGTAAGCTTTAAAGTGAGGAGAAGAATGGAGTGTGAGATGCGGCATTAGATCGGAAGCCAGGATAGGGATTTTCATAAGGGGAGATGCTGAGACAGATCTAGGAAAGAGTAGTTATTCTGCCAGCAGCATTTAGGATAGATGTAAGGAGACAGGTGAGAGGCAGGAGGCCGGACCAGCAGGAGGGTTACGTATCAAGACGGGAGAATGAGGCCTGAGTCAGAGTTTAGAAGTCGAGCAACAGAGAAAGGGCGTTATCTTTGTTATATTGCAGAGGAAAAAGCACAGGTTTTATAAGTGTTTGTAATGTGAGGGGCGAATGTGAGAGAGGAGTCGATGTGACCCCTAGGTCAGCGTGCTTGGGCTACGGGTGAATGATCGTAGTTCCAACAGTAATGTGGAAGGAGGTAGTAGGGCCAGGTTGGAGAATTATGAGGAGCTCTGTTTTAGCCATGTTGAGTTTAAGGCGGCGGAGGGCCACCCAGTTGATACAGCAGAGAGACATTCAGAAACTTTGTTTTGTACAGCAGTGTAAGGTCAGGTTGAAGTAATTTTGTGTCGTCAGCATAGAGGTGATAACTTAAACCCAAAAGATGTTATTAGGTCACCTAGAGAGAGTGTAACAGAGAAAAAGAGAAGAGGTCCCAGGACAAGCCCTGGGCGTCCCCCCACAGAGAGATCATATAGGAGGAGGAGGTGTTAGCAGAAGAGACATGAAAGTATATGGGAGAGGTAGATTAGATCCAGGATAGAGCTTTGTTCTGAATACCAAAGTATGGAGAATGTGAAGGAGAAGGGGTGGTCCACGGTGTCATGCTGCAGAGAGGTCGAGTAATATGAGTTAAATATAGTATAGTTAAAGTATTTATGTTAAGCATCACCTGTGGAAAACGGCATAAAGGCGTCAATCTTCTTAATGCAGCCATTGTCATCTAGGAATCTCGCTGGTCAAACTTGGCAGGATTCTTGAAGTATTTATGGTCCTTCAGTACAGAGGTCAGCATCGGGAACACTGAGGTGCCCTATAAAATAAAACCAATGCAACCTCACATCAGCCAAGCGCATGGTCCATTATTCAGAATGACAATTGCCATATAAATGTCTGCTTCAGTTCCTAGTCTCTTCCCCAACTATTGATAAAATCTATATCCTTATACCATGGATATACTGTGTTTCTCTCATCTTTGCAGTTCTCAAGCCATGTAGGACACAAGAAGTATCAATAGGCTGCATGTATCGGAGATTCAGAATGAATCCTCATTATTTATACTCATTGGGAATAGAACAAACACCCATCCCTTTTCAGTTTTTCTTCTTCACTTGTACTGTAGATCATTCAGCAGCTGTGAGGAATATGGAATGGTTAACTGTCCAAAGAAGAGAAGGACACAGAAAGATTAGCGGGGTACTTGGCACTCAGACTTGAGCCGTGGGGGTTCTGCCTACAAAATAGCTTAAGAGAGCCTATGAGATAATGATATGAAGAGAGGGGTGATTTTCCTGTGAAACTCTTTTTCAATACAGTTGCATCAGGGAAAAGGAGTGGCCAGAAGAAATTAAACCCCTCCCAATTTCATCTCAGCATGTTTATAAACTTTAAAAAGGTTTTAACAAATAACGGAAGTTAGTTTGTTAACAATAGTATTATTCATCTGAGACGTAACACCTTAAACATATTTACTATTAGTACATTTTTTGTCCTAAGAGAGACTGACCCTTTAAATGCATTTTTTTTTATTGATAACCTCCAACTAGGTGTGACAACTGTGGGAGTCTGAACAGTTTAACGTCTTTAGGTGCCATTCTGCTGAGCAAACAAGTGTAATAATAAAAAAAAACTACTATACTACTCAGTACTATAGAACATGCATCCCTATGACTCTAAGTCTTTCCATCCATGCACAGTTTTTGACTGCATACATTCTGAGATTTTACATCTACCAGCATGGCATCCATCTATAGTCCCCTCTCAATTATTTATATCATCAGTACTTTTGCACGACGAGTTTTCTTACCTGTCTACTGAAAATAACTGTCCAATTTGCATAATCCATTTAAGCTTCTGCCCATATCTTTCTATAAGTAACATAAAGAAAAAAAAAGTCTGGCAATATGGTGCATATACACACTTATGTACATATGTATGTGTATATGTAACAATCATGTAGTATTGTGATACCATCACTGTCCTCTAGGGGCTGGAACAGTGCAGTAAGTGTGCATACCAGTCCACCGAGAGTTAATTCCCGAGAAGCCAGCAGCAGCTGCTACTAAGGAGTTAATCAGCTGGTCTGAGTGAACAAGGAAGTGGTTAAAAGACAGACTGAAAGCTGCTATGCTGAGAGACTGTTTTCCCCAGAGAGGGGGGGAGATAGAAGTGCTCCCCAGCTGCAAGCTGGTACAGAGGACGTACAGCAGAGACTGCGACTATTCTAACACAAACCAGTGGCATTCGCCAAAAAGACCCAGGTACATGCTGGATACATGCCTTAAACTTGCCTCAAACTAGCCCCAGCATTTCTGCATTGATTAATGGCCCAATATAACCTGGGAACACGTCGCTACCCCAGACAGACACACATCAGTAGTATAGGATCAGCCTGTGCAAGGGAGAATAAACAGTAGAGAACACACAAATAATCAGCCAGGATTATTAAGCCCCCTATAGTTGCACTCAAAGGCAGGTGACAAAGTAAGTGCATATCACTACATAGAAGGCCCAAAATAGCCTATTCCCAAAATAGGGTAACCGCCCAAGTCACAAATGAAAATAATAAATGTTTAATCAATATATATAAAAACACAAAAACAATAAAAAGCAACCGAGTGCCGGATAAAATCCCCAATGCGTGGAGTCACGGAACAAAGGAGGGAATAAATGATATTCCTAAATAACACAGCTATATATACACAAGTCTAAAGAGAACATGTATAGTGTGAAACTGCACTATATCGTATATAAGTCATAGACTGTGTCGTCAGCATAAACAAGCAGGTATAGTATGCAACACCATAGTGCAAATCGCCCGTTATTAAGTATACAGGGAACCGGACCAATGGGTTCCTGTATCTAGTGGAGCAATAGCGTATGCCTTGTGTCTGCAGTACGCTCCTGTGCAACCTGTCTGGCTGTCTCTTGCGTTGGTGTAGGGGGGGGGGGGATGAAAAAGTGAACAGGTGGATCATCAGATGATGATGTCAAAAGCCTCATTAGGTCATACACTGGCGACACACTTTATTAGAGCTCGGCTAGTCCCACAGAATTCAGGTATACCCGGGTGTATTGAGGTTTGTGACTGTTTTCTGCCCAGTGCATTGGGTTATTTTCCAGGCAGGATTGAAGCATTTTATTCCCGCTGCTGCAATACTGCACAGTTATATATATATACTGCATTACATTCATGAATTATTGCCATCTGGTAGACACGCGAAGCATTGCAGCCTATTAATCCAATCATTATCATTTAACATATCAGCCCCCGTCAGCCAGGCATGAACCCAGCTGGGAAGGCAAACGCAACGGGGCTTGTCAGAGGTGAGGGATTGGCGCATTCCGGTATCTGCCAGGTACATACTGGGTATTTGCTCGAATAAAGTGTGTCGGTGCAGTATAATAACCCTTGAATAAAACAGATCACAGCATGGGTGTCTGGAGACATAGTATGATGCACATCAGAAAACGTGTAAGGAGGTGTAGACTGTACTATACTGACGGAGGCCGCCTAAAAATTATGCGAATTCAAGACGCAGCCAAGACCTTACAAAACGTTTCCTGGAAAGAGGATACTCTAAGACTATTATCAAAAAGCCTACAACAGATCATTGAATACTCCTAGACCGTTCTTCTGACTGACCATCCGAAAGTCATCAATGACAAGACACAAACTATACGCTTTATCGCACATACTGTAAACAGTGCGGTCTATTCGTCAGGTCCTGACCAACACTGGCACATTCTACTCCAGGATCGGATTTGGCGAAAATACTGCACCCCCACCTAATGATTGTGAGTCCAGAGCGCATAACCTCCGCGATCTGTTGGTGGAAGCCATTTTCAAAATAAACCTCAACATACATGGCTGGGTAACAAACCAACTGGCACATACACTTTGTGACGTTGCAAGCCTGCCCTTCGTCAAAGTAACTAAAACTTTTTCCGACTCCACATCACTCCAAACTTTTACCATCAGGGACTTCATAAATTGCCTCACGACAGGGGTGGTTTATTGATTCAATGTACATGTGTTAACAGTATTTTGGCGAAACTCATAGACCTTCAAGGTACCATTTGGAACATCTCCGGATCAATCAGAAACAAATTAGATACACCGGTGGCGAGACATATAAATGATGCCACCATGGCGATTATTCCAACCTCAGTTTCATTGGCATTGCCCATGTACCATGGGGCCCACCAAGGGCGATTGGGATAAAAAACTGCGCCAATGAAATGCCGTTGATACACCTTTTGAACACCCAGGCACCAGCGGGCTCAATGAGGGGTTCCCCTTTTCCTCTTTCTCTGATTTGGGTTTAGTGGGATCCAGGTAATAGTACTATTATTTAAACTTAGTAGGAGTCGTTTTGACTTTTTAGGCGGCTCGTCAGTATAGTACAGTCCTAACCCTCCTCTACACGTTTTCTGATGTGCATCATTACTATGTCTCCAGACACCCATGCTGTGATCTGTTTTATTCAAGGGTTATTATATGACCTAAAGGCTTTTTGACATCATCATCTGATTTATCCATGTTCACTTTTTCATTTTTTGCGGGACATACTTGCTGCTACACCAACGGCAAGAGACAGCCAGACAGGTTCACGGGAGCTTACTGCAGACACAAGGCATACGCTATTGCTCCACTAGATACAGGACCCCATTGGTCCGGTTCCCTGTATACTTATAACGGGCGATTTGCACCATGGTGTTGCTACTATACCTGCTTGTTTATGCTGACCACAACAGTCTATGACTATATACGATATAGTGCAGTTTCACACTATACATTGTTCTCTTTAGACTGTGTATATTAGCTGTGTTATTTAGGAATATCATTTATCCCTCCTTTGTTCCGTGTCTCCACGAATTTGGGGATTTTATCCCGCACCTCGTGTGCTTTTTATTGTGTTTCGTCGTTTTTTATCCNNNTTTTTTATATATTGATTAAAACATTTATTATTTTCATTTTGTGACCTTGGGCGGTTACCCTATTTTGGGAATAGGCTATTTTGTGGCCTTCTATGTAGTGATATTGCACTTACTTTGTCACCTGCCTTTGAGTGCAACTATAGGGGGCTTTATATAATCCTGGCTGATTATTTGTGTGTTCTCTATTGATTAATGGCCCATCAGATTAACAGCAGGGGTCCCTGGCAGTCCCATTCAGTTTGAATGGGACTGCCAGGGACCCTGCTGTGTTAATCCTATGGGTCATTAGTCACTGCAGAAATGCCTTAAACTTGCCTTAAACAAGCCCAGAACATACCCAGCACATACCCAGTCGGGCTAGTTTAAGGAAAGCTTTAGAATAGTCGTGGTCTCGTCTGGACAAAGGAGTTTCTCTGAACTCAACGTGGGGCTGAGTTCCTCTAAGAAGAAGGACGACAAGGCCGTGCTGAAGCAGTGACGTCTGCTCCAAAAGGACTAAGATAAGCAAAACCCTTATTATTGGGTGCAGAGACTGTGTAGATTGTTGCATATGCCAGGGCATGTTTTGGCTTGGGAACCAGCTTAGCTGGCCATGCAGTTAGTGAGGGTGAAGGCTATGGTTTTGTTAGCTTTCCCTAAAGGGAATAGGTATTATTTTTAAGTGTTGTTTTGATTTAAAGGGACGGTGGGACTGTTAGCATACGATTTAATACCTATAAATAAACCCCATGTAAGAGAAGTACGACGTTTCCTGTCTTCATCTGGGACTAAAAGATGCTACATCATGGTGTGGGCATCACAGTATATAAGTCATATACACACGACACTATACATTGTGTCCAAATTGAAATCTGTAATAATAATTTTTTTTTAAAATCATAAATACATACATAGGTAAAAAAAAGATCTGCAGCACTCGCTCAGTAATTAATAAAAGTATAAATGTATTCAATTATGTGACGGGGCCAACATAGCCACTTATAGTATTTAGGATGCCTTGAGGTGTAGTAAATCAGGAGACAGATGTTTTAAGGTTTAGTTATATTACCTGTATAGGTTAGCCACCAACAGCAGCGGATTTAAAAATGTCTAAAGGGCGGCAGCAAGGAGGCGGCTGACACAGGCAAGTACCTTCTCATTAGGCCCGATAGGCCCGAGTGTGGCAAAAGAATATGGGGTTTACCTAAGTGCAAGTGTATGATTAAAGCAAGTTGTGCAGTGTTTGGGAGGCTGGTAGGATTGGATTATCTTTTCAATTCAGTGATTCTAAACGCTTAAAAAGAAATTTTAATTCAAATGAACCATAGTATCCAGTAAAAACAGTGATTTACCTGGGGGAAGTTTTTAAGGTTTCATTCTTGCAGAATTTCTGTGGTGATTTGGGCAGCAATTGTCCTTAAGGAACTGCAACTGGTACTTATCATATGATCCTGGCCCTCTGAGTTCACAGTAGTGGAGTGGTTGTTGGAAGGGGAATATTGAAATATAACATATGTAACATAAATTTGATATGTTTCATGCTTTGTATCCATTAATGTGTATGTATCCATGGATGTGTTTTGTATTTTTTTTTATGTTTTGGGAGTTATTAATCATGGATCTGGAAAGTTAGACTTGAAGTAATGCTCCTGGGTAATGCCCTTACTTCATTAGGATGGTTTGGTATTTTAGATCCTTTTGTTGTTTTTCCTCTCACTATAATAAATGTGCAAAGTGGCTAATAAAATCCAGCTGTTGTGAAGTGCATATTCCAGAACTCCAAGGCCGACCAGTCACACATTAACAATACAAAAAATAGTCAAATGGATGACGTTTTCGACAACACAGTCCTTTGTCAAGCTCCTTGACAAAGGACTGTGTCGTACGAAATGTTGCCCATTTTACACATTGTTGATGGAGTAAATTTAAACTTGAATTAATTACTGAGCGAGTGCTGCTCCGTGTGTGTGTGTGCATGTGTATGTGTGTGTGTATATATATATATATATATATATATATATATATATATATATATATATATTATATAGATGTAGAGGTATCTGTACCATGTTAGCCGAGCTTAATAATCAAAAACACATTTCGTTAGCCACAAAACGGTATTGTCTATTCGTTTTTGATTTTGTATATATGTATATATACACTTATATGTATATATACACATACGTACAGTCCTCATCTCTGCATTTGATGTGCAATTAGTATATTTCCTTTCTCATATCACTGACATCCTGACCTTGGGGATGTTGTATCCTCTGAGTTGTGTGTCTTGAGTAGTCTCATGTGGGAGCCCTAATGGAAGAATATCACCAAATCTCTGTATCTCATGGATCACCGCATCCGTATAAGGCATCTTACTCCGATCCTCTACAGATGGACAGCGGCCATCACCAATTACGTGGTTGATCTCCTCGTGAATCTTTTCTGTGGAAGGTAAGAACAATAATTAGTCACTGCAGAATAGAGATGTGTTAACTATTCACAAAAGTTCACAAACTTGGTGAAATTTGCGTTAAATAGAAAACATTTGGTGAAAATGCCTAATCTGTAAAAAAAAAAAATGTTGCAGCCTTTTAATTGAAAAAAACCTCTCAATTTTTGCACAATTGCAAAATGTTGACAAACTTCTCAAACAAAATGTGTTAGCTGAAACTTGGGCAAATCGCACATCTCTTCTACAGAATCACACCAGTCAGATTCATAATGCAATACTGTGCAAAAACTGTGGGCGTTCATTTTTCAGGTCTTACTCTGTTACGGTATATTACAATTGTACAAATAGCAGCAAATAGGAACACAACACAAACTCTTGCGTCATTAGGAGGTAGTAAGAGAATTGTAAATGCCAGCACCATCTATTGGCAAGTCCCTTTATCTCCTGTACCTCTGGCACCAAAGTAGATTGTACATTGTCCCTGCTAGATATGATTTAAAAAAAAAGTGGAATTATTCTTACCGATTTAGTATACAGTACATTATTTCCATTTCTTCTACTCCCTCTATTCCAGTACAAATGAATGGGGATTATTGGAGGTAGGACAAAAACGTTCAACGAATCAGGCTCCATCAGCCCCTACAGGGCTCCCTACTCTCCTCACACTAGTTTTGTCTAGTCGAGGAATAAATAATGTATTAAAAAAAGAAAAGTACCCAATTCAGCATAACAAAAACCGAATTCTTCAGGGAAGTAACCCTGTAAAGGCGGTCCTCGGTTATCCGCCAGAATCCATCCCTCAAACCGCCATCGGATAACGAACCGTCGGATTGCAGGTCTATGTTAATCCGCGGTGGTGAGCGTCGGATGTCATTCTGATGTCGGATAATGCGTTCATCGGAATGCATTATCTGGCATCGGATAAGCCATTCAACGGATAACGGACAGTCGGATAGCGAGGACTACCTATACTGGCATTGAGGGATTTCTAGAAATTGAATCATTGTACTGTAAAATCGGTAAGAATACGTCCAATGCCCTGAGAAGGCAGGAGAATCATGTATGGTTCATAGCCAAGCTCACAGGCAGCCATGGGTCCCAATAATTAGTCTATCTCACAGGCAGGAATACTCAGAGGTAATTGCCAATTAACCTAAAAAGGAGACTATCATGCCATAGAAAGCAGCCACACCCAAGATCAGAAACATTACAAAACGTTTTCAATGTACCACACTAATAGGGAAAACAAAGGCAAGTATTGGCAACTGAAGTACACATGCCATCATATAGGAAACACACAAATCCTGTTTACATTACATTTTTAATTAACTCATGCAGAGTAACTAAATCTTGGTATATGGCACAAATCACACATTTACAAATAAAAGTAAGGGCTTTTGTTTCTAAAAACATGTTGACTTTCTTATCTCTGGATAATTTTGCTGCATACTTTTCTCATTTATTTCTGCAATATTAGGGCTCTGCAGTTATTTAGTAGTTTTTCAGCAAATATTCCGTACATTTCCCAAGTTCAATATTTGATATGTATGATACTTTTTGAAGGTCAACTTTGCTAAATTTTACAATTTCCAAGGGGATTAAAATCCCAATCGACTCTTTTTTTTGGGGAGAGGGAAGATGTACTAGTGTAGATATACAGGAAGCTTCCCCTAGGCAATCAAGTTAATAACTGAGACTTCTTCTTGGCTGGCCAGCAGTTATTTAAAATGGCCCTAAAGTGTTAGGGAGATGTAATGGTTGGTCTTCTGAAACATATAGTCTACAGTAATATGAGAAGATTTATCACCAAGTGCACAGGACAGATTGCTGCTTAAATGCAGTCCACATATACCGATAGTTTGTAATGTGTTATCAGTGTTTACTTTCAATGTCCGGGTATCTGAGAAGGATGAGGATTCCATATCTCAGCGTTGTGCTTGTTGTCTCCGTTCCAGCGAAGAACAAATTCATCAGATTGACAAACAGGTTTTCATAATGGAATTCTGTATTAGGGTTGTCCTTCTCCTGCAGAGCAAAGAGCTAGGTGTGACCACCTTGAAACCGAGGACATTATCCTGTACCCAAACAATTCCTGCTACTTGTGAGCATGTGATATATATGCAACCAGGGTTAATACACACGGCTAAACTAGACAACTCACCATTCTCCTTCTCAAGGTAAATAAGTTAATATCTACCCTTACAAAAAAAGACATACTTCCATCAAGTTCAACCTACAGTATGCTACATTTAGATGAGAGATGCGTTATCCAATATTTTTACTTAAAGTATATTGATCCAGAAAAATGCAAAACAAAAAATTCCAGTGAAATACCATCTAATGATATCTCAGAAGGGTAAAAAAAAAACTCCTTCCTGACTCCAAATATTGGTAATCAGATTACTCCCTGGATCAACATCCTTCCCATATTCACTTATTTGGTATATCCCTGTATACCTGTCCTTACTAAAAAGATGTCCAACCTTTTTTGAACAAATCTATTGTATCTGCCATCACAGTCTCCATGGGTAATGAATTCCACATTTTAACTGCCCTTATTGTAAAGAACCCTTTCCTTTGTTGCTGGTGAAATCTCCTTTCCTCCAACCTTAAGGGATGACCCTTAGTCATTTGTACTGCCTGTGGGATGAATAGTTCTTTTGAAAGCTCCTTGTATTGTCCCTGAATATATTTGTATATACTGTACAGTAGTTATCAAATCCTCTCTTAGATGCCTTTTTAAAAAAAAAATGTAAACATATCTAAATTAGCTAGCCTCTCCTCATAAATCACATTATCCATCCTCTTTATTTATTTGGTGACTCTTCTCTGCAGTATCTCGATTTCCATAATGTCATTTCTATGGAGTGGTGCCCAAAATTGAATTCCATATTCAAGGTGTGGTTACTAATGCTAGTTGCAATCTATCTATTATCCACTTCCACCACCAAAGATCAAATATGTAATTTGCAGAGTCTAATGGTCCCTGTTTATTAAGAAAACACTATGCACTTAACACACAAAAATCTGTTATAGCAAATTTGGTCCGAAAAGGTACTTGACTCTCTAAAAAGTGTGCAACTGTTCAATCAGAGCTCAAAGCATTCCGTATTAAAGTTCAGCTTTTATTTATATATATACTATATATATACTATTATATATATTATATATATATATATTTATATATATACTATATATATATATACTATATATTTATATATATACTATATATTTATGTATATACTGAGTGCTGTCCTTTGTTTACTCTTGTTGAGTTGACTACCGTTTTTATATATATAACCATATGTGGAGGGTTTTTGTCACTTTTTTTACTCACCATAACTTAACTCAGTATTATGGTTTATATATATATAATATAATATATATATATAATATATAATAATATTATATATATATATATATACATACACTCATACATACATATATATATATATATATATATATATTATATATATATATACATACATACATACATACATATATAGTATATATATATATAGAATTAGATATATATATATATATATATATATTACAGTGCTTAGATTACATAAAAAGATTGCAGGAACCTAAACTTACAATAAATGCAGGCCGTTTCATCAAAATAAAAGAAGATAAATAATTAATTACGTTACCGTCTAACATTAATCAGATTTTAGAGTGGAAATTGAGATTTAATGTGCTCCAGAATAGACACTCCCTTAGTTGAAATGTAATTTTTTATTCACACATGCCATTTTTTATGCTCAATCCTTCTGTATTGAAACCCACATAGAACCTACCCCTTTTCATCAATCAGCCTGACAGTTTTACGACTTACTGTAGGGGAAACAAAAAAAATTCTTTGGACTTTAAAAGTTGGCTAAATATAGAAACAGGCTCCTAACTTTATTTCTATAATTCTTGGAATAACGTGATTCATATCAATAGGTTAAGGTGAGTCTGTCTCATTTTAACTATTACGAATATCTATTAGTTATTCTTCAGAATAAATATCATGGCCATGAAATCTTCACATTTAATAAATGTACTCTTTATGCAATACCTTCTTAGCCACACACCCTGAACCCGCCAAAGATTATCTTTGAAGATATATTTAAAAGCGTCATTTTTATCATAGTGTCAAGGAGCCACATGTCAATCCCTTTTGGCCAAAACAGATGCCCTTATCTCTAGATTGGATTAGTCATATAAACTAAACCTTGTCAAGGGTTTAAAAGGCCATAAAAGCATTTCTTGTATTTTTATAGCAATTTGTAACCTATGTTGACCCCTGAAGTACCATATTGATTAAAAAACGTAATATCTCATGATATCATTCCAGTGCCGTATTTATTTATTTTTAGACAAAATTAACAGTTTATAATTAACTTTTTTTTTAATTTAATTTTTTAGACTTTATAAATTTTTTGGTCCCCGGCATCCATTGGTTTCCATAGTAACCAGCAACGTTACCGCATATGGCACTACATCTTTAAATGTAATAGTAGTCTAAGTTCATCTACGCTGTTAATTTTCCTCTCTGCTATGAAACCTCTCCAATTCCTCCCAACCCTTACCTGCTGCATCTTTATAAGGAAACAGTCAATATAATCTCTGGGGCAGTTCTCATCCAGAGTATTTTCATGCTCTTTGACTTTCTCCATCACGTAGGCTTTTAACCTGCGGAAATTACTGAACAGTTTGTTATGGGAGCCTGGCATGTGCTTCAGGAAACCGGGAAACAGATTGAAGATCTGTGGAAATAGAACAAGCACACGGTGTTGCCTCTATATGTAATTGATATAGCATTGTTACGTAGATACTTCTCTATGGTATAATTAATTATACCTTTCTGTATTTACATAAAACCATATGAAATAATAGCAGCTCAGGCCACATTTCTTCTAACCACTTTTCTTGCATGCTAAAAAAATCTAAATTTTGCTACAAAGTCTCAAATTCTTGGACTGTACTGTATTTGCTTCCTAGCTGCTGCTGGGAGTCTATTCTATGTATCCACTACTCCTTTCACAAATAATTGCTTCCACAAATTAGCAGAGTGTGACACCCCCACACCCAGCTAGTAATCATTATAAATACAATTAATTATATTTTCCTTCTGCACCTTCTGATACTTTTAGGGTAAAATACTGTATGTACATTGTTAACTCATGAATAAAAACAGGGAGGGGGGGCGAAGAGGAGAGGCATAGTAGTGAAAAACTTACAGTAGGATCATAAAGTGTAACAGAATCAATATTGGCTGAAATAGCCTGAGATAAAATGGCAACTTGTTACTGTAGATCCAAAAGAAAGCAATATTCCAAAGTGAATGAATAGACAATAGGTCTTGATGCTCAAATGAGATGTACGGTGCATCTAAGGTCTAAATAGACAGCACAAGTAAGGTAATTGGGATCAAAGATTATGACGTAGCTATGAGTGCGAGACCCCATGACATAGTATCTATGCCAAAAGGTCACTCAAAGGGTTAAATGAAAAAATCTGACAAATCAAAAACAGCACGTTCAAAAGAAAAATATTAGTTAACCTGCTTTAGAGGACATCACACAAAGTTCACTTTCCAAATTGGTCATAATGGGAACAGCTCCTTTAAGTTGATCACTACATACTGTATACTCAAAAGGTACTTGTGATTTTGTCTGTAAATCCACAGAAACTAGATGCAGTTAAGTGTTACTTTTCTGATCCATGTGTCACTTACCTGTGCCCAGGGTGACGTTAGTATATTAAAGCTCTCCTTCATTAAGGTGAGCATGGATAGAAACTTCTCATCTTCATAGTCATACCGGTCCCCAAACACAATGGAGCAGATGACATTGGAGACAGCCAAGCTCAGAAGGTAGGTGGGGTCAAATGGAGTTTCTGCCACATAGAAAAATAATGTTATTGGTGAAGCCGCTACATGGTGCTGGGGAACAGTGTATCCAATATCATTAAAGAGCAGCGAGTGTGTAAAATAAAGAAAAATATAAAGTAGTGGTATGGTGGGTCTTTAAATAAAAAGTAGTGCTTGTGTAAATAAAAAAGTAGTGGTGCTTCGCGACCCACCATACCATCACTGCTTATATATAGTTCTGTAGGTTTGTGTGTGTACTTTATATCTCTATCGAATTTGGGACACACACCAACCAGGTAAAATCAGAATGCTGGAATGAGAAAGGCTCCAGAGGGTAGCCGAAACATAGTCAATAAAAGAAAGTTTTTGGTGTGCCTATCTTTAGATAGAGATGAGAGATACACACACACACACACACACACAGCGCTCCTCCCAAATTGGCTTGCACTTTATTACTGAATTTCTATATTTTGACCAAAGTCTTATAAAAAAGGAGTCATTTACTGTAGTTGCATCTTTTGATCAAAAAAATGTTTCAAGCTTACTAACCCTATAAAAGTAAACTTAATTTTAGCAGGTACCTACACTAAATGCATAATGTTTCTTATTGTCTTGTGAAGTACACATCGTGAAATGTGTGAGTTTCTAAAGGGTTAAATGAATTAAGCATTTATTATATCTGCGATTCAGTGTAATTAAAACTGACAAAAACCAGTATAGAAAAATCATAGATATACATACATACAAACACACACACACAAAAAAAAAGGATAGGTGTGCAAGTGTCCCAGACCTTTCCTCTTTCGGAACTCATCCCCCAGACACTTAGCTTCCTCCTGCACTCGCTCCTCAATGCTCCTCTTCCCCATTCCGAAATTCCGCAGGGTGCTGAGGGAGAAGCGCCTCATCTGCTTCCAGCGCTCGCCGTTGCTGAACAGCACACCTGCACCAGATTGTGTTGTCAGAAAACACTAAAACAGAGTCAGCTTTTCTCCCCAACCAATCTTTTCAACCACTTCACTGCCAAACGAGTCTGCAGGCTATGTACTGTACCTGCAGGCTAGTGCCTCTTATAATTCTCCTTTAACTGCAAACCCCCAGAAATTACGTTCCTGCCATTTTTATATACTTGGGAGATGGAGAATAAAAGACCAAACATTTTAGTAAAATATCCAACTTAACACATTATATAGTTAAATACTTATCTGATTGTCTTCTCATAAGCAATGGTCAATAAGCTCAATTCTTTGGCCAAAGTATTTTATGCCTACAACCACATCATGGTATGGTCCACCTGTAAGTCCTAACACTGGTGCACCTGCAAAAAGCTCTCATAACCTCTCTAAGGCTGAGTCCCCTGTGCCGCTTGGCGAGGTTGCTTCTGGCTATTTCAATTTTTATGTCTCTGCTCACGCGGAGCACGCTTGCGTAAACAAAAAATCTGACTTTGAACCGCACTCATCTTGCCTGTAACGTTCCCCCCCCCCCCCCCCCCCCCCCCCCCACACACGCTTGCGAAATAGAAAGGACACACGGCACTCATGCTTGGAGAGTTTGTGACGTCACCACTCTCCAAGCATGAGCACGGTCAGCGGCACAGGGGACTCCCCCATACAAAGGTGTTAGACACATCCTGTAAATCTGCAAATATCCCCCTTTCCAAGTTTGAACCACTCACCATAACCCTTAAAAGCTAGGTCAGCGACTGCAAGTTTTCCTCGACCGCTATACACTTCCCCGTTGTCAAAAAAGGCTTCTTTCACAACATCATGACCGTTCAGCACCACCACGGGTTGTGGCCCCAAATACACCGTGCACACTGGACCGTATTGGGAACTGAGCTGAGAAAACAAAAGGGAGAGAGAATGGTGGGTACAGGTAACAGTCCCCCAGTAAAGGAGAAAAGGGGCAAATATAGCAACAGACTTCAGAAATACAGATATAGGACCAAATCTATGGTACTAAACAGTCTACTACCATGACTTAACGTCAAGTGTTGAAAGGCACCTTAGAAGGCACCTTAGAAAACATTAGTTTATAATATGGCAGAAGATGTAAATGTATTTATAAAAATATTTTTCACAAGAAATAATACATTGATTTACCTCTTGTTTTTAAGTATGTCCTGGGCAAAGAGTTATGATGACAATACATGATTACATTAAATAAACTGAGGTTATACATTTAATTTACAGACATTCCATTGACAGAGATAATAAGATTATGGGCGCATGCTACAGTTACAGACCAGATTAAAATGTGAGACAGCTGAATTCTTGAAATTACTTAAACTGGAGGCGGTTTTGAGAGTCTCTGGTAGGTTTTTCCAGACATAGGGTGCATACAGTAGTAAGAGAAAGAAGAGCGAACAGATTCATTGTTGAACCATGAGACCATGAACAGTTCTTTGGAGTCGGATCTCAGGTGATGTGTGCATGTGGTAGGGTTGTGGAGTTTTTTCAGATATGCGGCTAGCTTGCCCAGAAAGTATTTGAAGGAAGACAGGAATTTACTTTGCGTCTGAACTCAAGGTATAACCAATGTAGCAGTTACACTGTAGGACAAAGCGATGTATTGAGTTGTAGAGTGTGTCTAGTTTGCCAAGGTGAGTTAGGGGTGCTGTAACATATACCATGTTACCATAGTCTATAATTGGGATTAGCATCTGTCATGTACAGCACACCTGTGAGCACGCGACCTGCATACGGGACAAGGGTTAACACACAGGTCTCTAACCAGCCCACTTTAAAAAGGCGTTAAACTTCTTGCCTCAATATATAAACACACTTATAACTTCCTTTCTCTAATACTTAGACACACGTGAGTCACATCAAAAGATGCATGAAGAAAAAAGAAATGCCGGCGCCAAACGTGACAATATAGGATAAGACAATTATAGAATCATAAAAATAAAGTCCAAACCAATTAGGTGATAGTCCAAATAGATGTCCTTAGGTGGTCAGTGGCTGATCAAACGGACTAAGGAAACTCTCCAAGGGATGTTGAGATGATTTGAGACGTTTACAAGCGGTGAGGGTAAAGACACAGTCTTCTGCAGTCTGAAGATGGCGACCGGAGTCCTCTTACTGGCGTCCCACGTGACGGGGATGCAGTGTGGAGCCGCACGGGCCGCAGGAGCTGTGCCACCAACCGGACGTGACGTCACGCTCCTTCCTCCTTCTGCAGTACTGTCCTCTTGTTATTCTCGTCCCCCACAATCACAACCTGGATACTGGGCTGCTGCTACCGGGAACCACAACTCCAACTCTAAAATGAATACCTTCCCAACGTGTTTCATGCGCATGCGCGCACTTTCCCTTGAGAAGTCGCGCATGCGCATGAAACGCGTTGGGAAGTATTCATTTTTAGAGTTGGAGTTGTGGTTCCCGGTAGCAGCAGCCCAGTATCCAGTTGTGATTGTGGGGACAGAATAACAAGAGGACAGTACTGCAGAAGGAGGAAGGAGCGTGACGTCACGTCCGGTTGGTGGCACAGCTCCTGCGGCCCGTGCGGCTCCACACTGCATCCCCGTCACGTGGGACGCCAGTAAGAGGACTCCGGTCGCCATCTTCAGACTGCAGAAGACTGTGTCTTTACCCTCACGCTTGTAAACGTCTCAAATCATCTCAACATCCCTTGGAGAGTTTCCTTAGTCCGTTTGATCAGCCACTGACCACCTAAGGACATCTATTTGGACTATCACCTAATTGGTTTGGACTTTATTTTTATGATTCTATAATTGTCTTATCCTATATTGTCACGTTTGGCGCCGGCATTTCTTTTTTCTTCATGCCTTCCCACTGACTGTACTGTCAGTTTTTGTCTGGCTGCCACCATTGTAACTTCATTTGTTTTTCAAGTGTGTCCTATTGTTATTTTTAGCGCTGTTTTGCACCGTCTTTCTTTTGCTGATCAAAAGATGCATGCGATTATGATGGCTGTAATAAGACTAATGTTGCTCCTAAATTTGTATGTAAATTTGAGTGACAAATGGATATCGGACATTGGCACCTCTTACCCATGTAGTATGTGGTCTCATTGCATGCATCTCCTGCCAATGATAACCGATATATGAACGTTATACTCTAGAGCAGGGGTGCACAAAGTGGGGGTAGGAGAATTTCCAGGGGGGACCGGTGGCTACAGAGGTCTCGCGCTCTCCCCCAAGGCATTTAAATTAAATGCAAGGCCTCTGCAGCTTCTCCTACCTGGTCTTCGGCGACGTGTCAACATGGTAACCTGGCGTCAAATACCGCCGCAGGGTCACATGGCCCCGTGACATCATTTGACGCCAGGGCCTAGCAGGTGAGGGGCGGAAGCCGGGAGATGAGCAGGCATGGGGCGCAAGATCAAAACTTTGCACACCCCTGCTCTAGAGTAGAGGTTATCACTAGATATTCTATT
This sequence comes from Ascaphus truei, assembly GCA_036426205.1. Taxonomy (NCBI): domain Eukaryota; kingdom Metazoa; phylum Chordata; class Amphibia; order Anura; family Ascaphidae; genus Ascaphus; species Ascaphus truei. The sequence continues at coordinate 37,061 of WSYH01001221.1, read as the reverse complement.
TTTATAAATTCACTCTTTGGTGGAATACTTTCTTAAGCACGCTCCCTGCAGAATCCTCCAGTGAATGCCTTTGAAAGCAACTTTAAAAAGGGTCTTGTTTATAAAGATGTCAAGAGAGCCATATTTTGAATCCCATCTCTGGCAAAACAACTGACCTTATGTCGAGATTCTGTCAGCTCCACATCTTGTACTTTTAGTGGACCATAAGTGATAACCCACCAATTAAGCACTCTTTGAAGCTCTGGGCAGACTCAGGAAAAGTCTTGACCTATCACAAACCAAATATGTTCTATTTTTTTTTAAAGTAAACAATAACCACATAAACCCATAAAGCACCAGACTGATTAAAATACATAATATTCTCCTCCATTTTCCTTACAGAATCTGTTGTGCAATGCACTTTTGACCAGCGGGCATAGGGAGGATTTATTCCTATAAAGTACACCTAGTTTGGCATAGGTTTTGTATGTCTGAATATGAACATGCAATTCAAATGTTAAATGGGAGTCAAACCATTTGCCCAGATATTTCAAACTTGTGACGGGGGGCTAGAGTGGCGCTAGACTTTATTCTGATCAGTAGCGCTGTTGTTGGTATCTTTAGTAATGTAGCCTTAGGCTGCGGCCCCGTTAGCGCTGAGCGCGCTGAGCGCGCTGAGCGGGCGGTCCTTGGCAAGTCCCCGCTCACACGATGCGCATGCGATGTGCTTAGGTAAATAAAAATGTTATACTTTCCCGCTCGCTCAATATTCGGCAATGACGCCCCCCCCCCGCGCACGCCGCCCACCCCCGCGCACGAGCCGACGCAGGACACCCGCCACGCATGCTTTGAGCACCAGCGCGCTCAGCGCTAGCGGGGCCGCAGCATTAGTCCCAAAACCATCATTACAGTTTTAAAATCTGATTTGGAAATCCAGTATTTAAGACCCGAAAAATCAGATTGAAGTACGTGTCTAAAGTCAGAGAGGCTAGGACTACAGTGGCGGCCGACCTGAGTCTAAGTTGGCGAGTTCAGCGGCTCTCAGATTATCCCGGTTAGGTGCGTTTATTTGTCGTTTTCGCCCGGAGTGAACTGCGTTATTTTCGCGCTCGTGATATTAGCATTTTATTCTCGCTGTCTGCAATACTGCAATGCCGTGTAAAAACTCAGGGGGGCGTTTGCGAGCTGTTGTCTTGGAAGTGTAATACCTTCGCGGTTCAACCTACGTCAGTACAAAGTCTGTATGCGCGCGCGCAGTAATTGTAAATTTGCATATTTAAAGTATACATGCATTTGCAGTGCTGTTCTCCAGTACAGTATGTCTCATTTGAAAATTGTTGAAACGCATAGGCGTGTACTGTACTGTAACAGTGTCACATTTCTGCATACTGTATACAGCGCTCTCCCCTCGCTCAGGATAATTAACTGCACTGCAGGGTATTTCAACTTCTTATCTTCTCTACAATGCAGTACATCTCTCCCACACCATTCCTTTGAACGTGTGTCTGGTTTCTGGTTTCAATCACATTCCTGCTTGACAGCAGGTGATTACTACGCATACGCCTGTTACTTCGCCCACCACTGCTTCTTGCTTGCTTGAGTGAGTGACCAAAAAAAAAAATATTTTTTTATTGTAATTTTTTTTTTTTTTTTTCACAATCTGTGCTGTAGCTTTTGACTGCAACTCTGTGCGTTTGACTGCACAGGGTTGATTTGTGTGCTTTTTACGTACTGTATTTGGGGGTGTATTATTATGATGAACTGCCTTTTGAAATTAAAGTAAATCTTTAGCTTTGAACTTCATGCAGCTGTACCCTGTAGCCCCCTCCCCCACGAACGCTAGCTCAAGGACTTGAAATTCCACAGAGTCGTTCATTTTCTGAATCTTGCCATTGTGTTCTTTATCCGTCCATAGCCGAGCTACAAAGCCTCACTGTGCCTGCGTGTAATCCTTTTTGAAATGGGAGCTAGCTGCTTACTGCGCATGAGTCACCCAACCCCCCCCCCCTCTCCACAGAGTCGTTAATTTTCTGAATCTTGCCATTGTGTTCTTAATCCGTCCATAGCCGATCTACAAAGCCTCACTGCACCTGCGTGTAATCCTTTTTGAGATGGGAGCTAGCTGCTTACTGCGCATGAGTCACCCAACCCCCCCCCCTCTCCACAGTCGTTAATTTTCTGAATCTTGACATTGTGTTCTTAATTCGTCCATAGCCGAGCTACAAAGCCTCACTGCGCCTGCGTGTAATTCTCTTTGCGATGGGAGCTTTGAGGCTTTGTTTACGGCAATGCTTTGGAAAATCCCTTCTCGAATTTGATTTGCACAGAGCATCACCTCTCTATGCGCCTGTGTGTAATCCTCTTTCGGATGGGAGCTAGTTGATTCCTGCTCATGCGCCTGTAACTTCACCCACCACTGCTTGCTTGAGTGCCCCCCAAATTATTTTTTTTAATTATGATTTTTTAACTGTTATTTTATCCACAAGCCTGCAAAAACAATCTTGATATTACGATATTCAATCTGTGCATTTGTCTGCAAATGGTTGATTTGTGTGCTTTTTATGTACTGTATTTGGGGGTTGTATTTGGGGATTTAGGGATCAAATTATTATGATGAACTGCCTTTTGAAATTACTGTACTCTACTCTACAGTATGTAATTTCTTTGAACTGCTGCACAACTAATCCTTCATCCCTCCCCCACGCACAAACACAAACTCTTATCGACAGACACCTCCACAAAGTCATTCATTTTCTGAAGTTAGTCATTGTGTTTTTAATCCGTCCCTAGCCGAGCGTCAATCACCTCACTGTGCCTGCGTGTACTCTAATCCTCTTTGAGATGGGAGCTTGCTGCTTACTGTGCATAACTCACCCAACTTCCCCCCCACCAACCACAGAGTCATTAATTTTCTGAAGCTGGTCATTGTGTTTTTAATCCGTACCTAGCCGAGCATCAGTCACCTCACTGCGCCTGCGTGTAATCCTCTTTGAGATGGGAGCTAGCTGATTACTTCTCATGACTCACCCCCCCCCCCCCCCAACCCTTTGAGGCTTTGTTTACAGTAACGCTTTGGAAAATCCCTTCTCGATTTTGAAATGTAAATCTGATTTGCAAAGCATTGTGAGAATTGAGAGTTAAAAAAAACATTAACTGATTCATGTTGTTTTGTCATTCATTCTTATTCATTGGTGTACTGTAGGGGTGGGGGGGGGGTGGGTGTTGTCAATGATTATGATTAGCAGGATGTAAATAAATATTTATTTTATTTTATCAGGAACCAAAAAATACAAATATAAAAATAATCATGAATAATACATAATACAGTCTTTATTAAGTTCTTCTGGCAGATTGAAATTGGATAAACATTTAGAAAACATTTGCAAAACATGGATAAACATGAGTAATGCACATTTATAAAAATATTATTTAATAATATATACTGTAATGTATAATATATATATATAGTAATATTATTTTTTCCGTCTTTATCTTGTTCCTAATTCTGTGTACAGTACAGTAGAGAGAGGAGAGGTTTTGTGTACATCATTACTGCTGTTTATATACTGTACATTTGACTGTACAAACAGATTAGACTGGACACAACACCCCACCTCCCCCCAGGCCACCCTTTTTTCCTGAAACGACAAGAAAACAAAAAATTAGTGCAGTTATGTGCGTACTGTATTATGGCATTGTGTGATGTGTAGTACTACTGTAGATGGCTGGTGCTGCTTTCTCTGGAAAGAAAAAAATTGCGCAGTTAGTAGGCAGTTACTGTACTACTGTCAAACTAGTCTATACTGGAACTACTGTATACTCTGACTACTGTTAAATACTATGTAACCAGATGGCTGGTGCTGCTCTCTGTAAAGAAAAAACTGTAACTACTGTATACTCTGACTATTAGGAACGAAAAAATCTGTGCCATACTTACCTGTATCATACTGTACTTACAATACTACAGTACAGTACTACTTTCCTGATGCTTGCCCATTACGCGCGATCACAATGGGCAACACAGTCGCAATATGGTCTATATATTTATTGCAGCGTTCCACGGTGAGTACATCGTTCCAAAAACTCATTATGCCTTTCAACAACTCGTCCTTTTTGGAGGGTTTCACCACTTTCCGGATATGGTCCTTCAGCTGATGCCAGACCATTTCGATCGTATTGAAGTCTGGCGATCTGTCATTGGAAATAAAGGACAATTAGTTTAAGAGATACAATACACAGTAAAAACAGAGGGGAAAAAATGAGACACGGTTACCGCACTTACTCCGCTGGCGTCTTCACCCAGTTGATACCGCGCTCAAGGATATGCGCTGTTGACGTGGTGTGCTTCGGATCGTTGTCCTGGTAGAAACGGTGACGATCCGGGAACTCGCGTGTGATGTATTGCACTATCTCAGGGACAATGTTGTCTTGGAAGAAAGCTTTATTCATGATTCCTATAGCAAGAAAAGAAAAGTGCTCAAAAAACTGCACAATACAGTAGTACAGTACAGTGCATACAGTAAGGCTACACTAGTAAAGTACAGTGCATAAGGCTACATTATATTTGATATATTTTACCTTCAAAGATGACAATGCATCCTGGTCCACGCCTAGAGATGGCACCCCACACATGCAGCTTTACGGGGTGTTTTGGCTGCAGCTTCAAAGATATGCTGCCTTTTTTGTGGAATGCAAAGGTTGCAAATCTCTCCAGCGACACAGTAGACTTGTCAGTGAAGATGCAATCCATGAAAGTTTCTCCACTGTCGATCCATGCCTGGGCCTGGACCACTCTTTTTATTTTGTTTACGTCCCGTATCATGGGGTATGCTCTGTAATGACAAGGAATAAATAATTTTAGCAGTACAGAACAGTTTCCTAAACAACACTGTTACCTCCTGTAATGTCCAGTACTAACCTCACACGTCCATATTTCCATCCAATGCTGCGTCTCATCTTTTTTATGCTGGTCTCGGATACAGTGAGATTGTGTTTTTCCTGCAGAGTGTATTTGACCCTTAATGTACTCCTCTCATCATTCTCCTCACTTATTTTGTCCACCAGAAGGGTTGTCTCCCTACAATGTAAAGAAAAACAATCCGGTAAGTAAAAATATTAGAAACAGTAGATCAACAGGATACCATATATTGTTCTATTAATATGCAGCAATATAAAAAAAATATATACTGTTGTAATATAAATATAAATATACAAAATATATATACTGTTGTAATATAAATATAAATATAAAAAAAAATATATACTGTTGTAATATAAATATAAAAAATATATATATTGTTGTAATATAAATATAAATATACAAAATATATATACTGTTGTAATATAAATATAAATATAAAAAATATATATACTGTTGTAATATAAATATAAATATACAAGATATATATACTGTTGTAATATAAATATACAAAATATATATACTGTTGTAATATAAATCAACAGAAATAATAAAAATATTAGATACAGTACTGTAGATCTACAGTACGTTTTTTGATATAAATTTTTTTTTTAAGTTGTATAAATATACTTACGTGTTAGTTACCCTTGGTGCCCTTTTGCGTTCTCTGTTTTTTCCGTGTGCATGATAGCTCACGGTGGTTGCTGGCACAATGAGGCCAGAAGTAGCTAACCAGCGTTGGATAGCAGCAATTCGGTGTCCGCTCGTGTACATCTCCTTAATTCGCATGCTGAGATCCTTGGAAATCTTTTTAACAGCCATTGCTGCGAGTAGAAAGAAATACAAACACAAGAATGTATATTTGATGTTTAGTCGATGTGTATTCAATGTGCAGTGAATCCACAAAATGGATGGTATATTTATACGGTAATGACTCACATTAGAGTACGCCCACTTTCAACACCTGTACCTTGCCGCCATGCATAAAAGGTTACACACTTTGCATAGCTCACCACTCGATGATCTTTATCTGAACTTGCCCTTATCCAGATACTGCATTATGCCATCTGCTTCCATGGATCAACCCCCGATTCTACGGACGCAGGAACCCACTCGCCTCTGCCGTGCCTGTCATGCAGAAAAAGCGAAAGGCGGTTGCCGTTTCCACGCCAAGGCAAAAGCGACAGGCTAAGGCCAATAAAGAAAACCTTCTGCTGACCCCAAAGGCTAAGGGTTTTCATAGACGTCAGCCTTATTATGTCAAGAAGATATACGGTGATGTACTCTCGACGCAAAACGAATGGCAGCCAAACCATCGAACCCGCAGACCACTTCCTCACATACGCTTCGACGACTCTGCCGCCGCTGTCCTGGAAATCTTCAGCCCGTCTTCTCCACCCCTCATCCTCAACGCTGCCACCGCCCTCCCGGAAACCCACAGGCCATCTTCTCCAGTTCTATCTGATGACGCTGCCGCTGGTGCCTGTAAAATCCACGGGTCACTTTCTCCTTTGCTCTTAGACGACTCTGCTTCTCGGCCGGAAATTCAGAGGTCACTTTCTCCATCCCTCTTCAACGAAGCTGCCTCTTCTCCTCTACTGGATATCCACATGTCACCTCCTCCACCCTTCTTCGACGACGCTGCCGCTTCTCTCCATGGAACCCCCATCTCATCCTCCGTTGCACCCATCCACCCAGATGTCCACACGCCATGCACAAGAAGCAGCTCGTTAGACCGGATGCTGAATGGGATAAGTGTGGATCTCCCCGGGAACTCTATTGTGCTGGCAAAGATAGATTTGCTTCTGGAGACCATGCTAAATGTGGAGCTACGGATGCTACATATGGATCAACGGATGCTACATATTGATCAACGGATGCTAAATATGGATCAACGGATGCAACATATGGATCAACGGATGGATCGATGGATGGAGAAGATAGAGGCTGACATAGCGGGTATACATCATTTGCTCGGTGTTCATGCCCGTTTCCCCGACGCCGGACCAGGAGGGTGACATGGATGTGATGAATGGTAGCATCGACCCCCTTCCATCACCAAGCGCACCCCCTCCACCAGAAGATGTAGTGTACATGTATGCCATTGAGAGGGACATGACAACCCCGTCAAGATCACGCCAAGAGACAACACGGCGCCCAAGACCGGAGGGAAGCTTCCTCCCAGACAACCTACCATTGCCCGTCGCCTCAAGCACACCCGCTCCCAGAAGACCTAGATTCGCTCGCATCGATTCGGTGCCCGACATCACCCGTGCGATCTGCCACCGGCGCTCAGGGAGAAGTATAGGGTGATGAGTGCTGGTGCACCCCACAAGTATGCCTTGTTACTTTTTAAGCACCATGTGCCCACTCGTTATACTGCGACTGGGCCTTCAGAGTGAACTACGAAGGAAATCGCGTAAAAAAGGCGCTTCCTGCCAATTTAAGAAAGACCATTCTGGAGGAAATGCGACGCTTTTATACAATTACAGATCCTGTAATGAAAGGCATTCGAGACTGCATTAATGGCGTTTTGCACCATGCAAGAAATCGGCCATGGACGGACAATGTGGTGGACTTTCTGGTTTAATCACGGGTACTGTAAGACCATACTGTGGTGCTGAACTGTACTGTACATGTTTTGACCTGCTGTACTTAAAAAAAGGAGATGTTGTTGTGTGTTTTTACTTGTATTTATACAGAAATGTTTTAACTTGCTGTACACACACAGGACATGCACAATTACAGTCCCGGAGGTCCGCAAACAGACCCGGTTTTCAAGGTTGTCCTTAAAACCGGGCCTGTCTGCTGCCCTCGAGGACTGTACTGGTGCAGACTATTTTGCACACAATCCCACTGTATATGTTTTGACTTTAATAAAGGAGATGTTGCGTTTTGTATATTTTATGAATAAAGAATTTATTTTTAAAACATGTGACTGTAAACCATACTGACTGACTGTAAATGTTTTTACTTTCTATACATAAATGTTTTCACTAATGTAGCAGTAAACCATACACCTGTTGATGTTTTGAATTGCTATGCACTTAAAATGTTTCTACATTGTACAGTATTTGTAAATAAATGTTTTTGTACTTACTCCACCAATAAAAGAACATGTTGATTTGTTTTACATTGTTCCATTGGCTCTTTTGCTACTGTAACAAAATACAGTGTTTCTAGAATGTACACTACTGTTCAGGCATACTGTACTGTATACTGTAGGCATGCTCAGTATAAGAGTATTAAAACAAATAGATGACACATACTGTACTGTATGTACTGGCACTGTATAGAAGACACATATGTACTGTAATACATGTAGAATAAATGCATCGTTTTTATTTTTTCGGGTTTATTACACAGTATACTGTATATAAAAAAGTATTGCATACTGTATGGCCGGAAAACATCAGCATACTGTTTCAGGTACAGTATTCTATCCTAATCAATAACAACAGCCACTAAACAGTAGACTCCGGTACGTGGGTTTTTAAATCCAATTCAGCAATGTGCAGGCATTGTTAAACAAAGCGATATTATCCATCGAAATCCCTCCATTAGCCGTTTTCTTTTCTGAGGAAAAACAAAAAGAAAAGTTTTACTGTAATGGTCTAAAGAAGTTCCCAGCCAGTCCCACCAATAATTTTCTCGGGGGGCGTCTCCTGTTCACATGCGCATGCGCCTACCGATGATGTAATGACACGCATACTGTATGCGTTTCAAGAAGGCTCCAATGCGCATGCACCTAGCGTTCCACCAATTGTTCAGTATCTGCAGCACAGTACTGGAGAAGCCGCTCAGCCAATAATATTGCTTACAGGAGAATCGCTTGACTTTTGAATCGCACCGATAATGATACTGTATTGTCAAAATAAAAAAAACACAGAAAATAATACGGCAACAATACTCACCATAGAATTTCCCATTCAGCTGGCGCCGGCGTCGGGCCACTGCCAGTCCAGTGTTCTTGATCATCCACGTCGATAGTTTGCAGCGGGACTAGTCCACCTGTAGTCAGCTGATGAGGCTGGAAATTGCTTAGGTACATGCAAGCTTGATCGAAACTGCACGCGAAATCCGGCTTAGGCTTGCTGGATAGACAGCAAGGGTTGTCACTGACGGTGGGACCGTTTTTGGAAGCCGGTGCTGGTGCTGGTGCATTGCTTGGCAGCGACTGTCGTTTCTTAGTTGGTTTTAACACGACCTTTTGCCTTTTGCCGTCTGCATGATCATAGATACAGGAAAAAGCCGGTGATACACACCAATACCCGCCAACAAATTGTGGCTCAATACGATAAATACAGGGATCGCTACATAACCTTTTCCTTATTGCACACTTCCACGTATGAGGTGCTGGCAAAAATTTGTAAAAGTCATAGTTTTCGATAAAATACTGATAAATTTGAACAACTGTTGCCATCTTATCATCTGTTGCATTAATCGCGGCCCATATCAAATACGCGTAACTTCTGTCAGGTTTTTAGAAAACGGGCTGCACTTGAACACTCATGGCGACATCTCTCAGGAGAATACTGTAACAGAAACTGGTCTTTGTCTTTCTTTAATATAAAAAGCCTAAATTGATACATTTTTGCAACCTCTTCCTTCAGTCTCAAGGCCAATTTACAATAGCACACTGTGGTATCTTTTTTAAACGAAACACCTGCAAGTCGACACATTACTGAAGCGCATGCGCATTACAATTCATGAATATCTGCCATCTGGCGGACACGTGAAGAATTGCAACCTATTAAATCCGAACCATTCTCAATAAACGCATCAACCGTGCGTCAACCGCGCATGACCCGTGGCTGAGAGCGCAAAATGAATGCGGCATGCTCCTGGTGAAGTGCGTCGCATTCCAGGAAAAAGCCAGGGAAAAACCGGCGATGTGTTAGAATAAATTGAGCCGCAGCAGTATGTGCATATAAGATTGTATGTGTAGAATGACTCCTGTACTTTAAACTCCATTTTGTATATTAACTTCTACATGGTTTCAATTTGCAAAATTACAAATTGTATTTTGTATTTCACAATGTACAAGCAGAGGTCACGAGAAAATAATTTTGGGAGTGACAGTTAATTAACTGCAGAAAATGGCCAGGGTCATAAAGATGGGTATCTTGTGATTATAAAAATAGTTTTTCTATTTTAGAACAAGGGAATTCTTAATTTAGAAGAGAAGATTAATAACATGAGTAAACATATTACAAGAAATATTGTTCTAAACATTGACTGAAGAAATGAAAAATACTTAGACTGCAGCAAATTAAAGGAAATAGGCCATTAATATCAACCAAGCTGAAGACTGTCCATTCACGTGCCTGTTCAAAGCTTATGTTGCAGCAGAAAGAATAAACTTGGAATTGCTAACAAAGAAAGAAATATGTCTCTATCCATTCAAACTGAGAAAGCAAAAAAAGAATCTCAAACATTTTTTACAGCATAATTTGAGGTGAACAATTATACAAAAATAGGAGCGCATGAAATGAAACCAAAAGAAAACCGAGGGGGATCGCGGGGCAGCAAATGACGCCAAGGGAACTGGTTACATCCTCCCCCTGGTAAAACCCCAACGTCCTCGCTTGGGATACATAACTCAGATAACTATATACAGCAGTTATATAATGAAAATGCAACCATAAAATACAATCTTAACACATCAATCGACTTTAAACGATATTGCATAGTTCTGTGAGCATCACAATTACAGATTGGATTTTGCTCCGAGACCACTGCTGAGCCTCATAATGGGGTGCTCCAATTTGATCATAGGTTACCCGATTTGGAGGGTACCTGACTCTTTGGCTCCTTCTGAGCTGTTCTTCTGCAACTCTCTCAGGGGAGTAATAAACACAGTCCTGAGGCTCAGCCTCTTCCCTTGAGGGGAGAAATGTCCCTGAACAGTCTCTGTTTGGCACAAAGCACGGGCTCTGTGGATCCAAAGGCTGGCCTGTTGGTGCCACCTTAGTAGGCGTTAGCCTACGGGGCCCTTTACCCGTAGCTCCTCCGGGAGATGCCCCTTCTGTGGAATAGTCCCTTTGAGAGGGTCCTTCCATAGGGTCTTCAGGAGTTTCAGAGTGGGTTTCGTTATTTACAGTCTCTTGACCCATCTCTGATAAGTCGCACTCACCGTTGAGCGGTGTAGCCAGTATTTCTGCTTCCTCATCTCCCACTTGTGGAATGGGGAGAAGATGGTTATGGTGCCATACCTTTACCCGGCCTTCAGTGTCTTTGATGCGATAGACCGGGAGGCCAGGCATCTGAGATTCTATTTCATATAAACCGTCTCTCCATCGGTCGGCCAATTTGTGTTTTCCTGGGACCCCAGATTTCGAAGCAACACAGCGTCTCCAGGACGAAGCTCCCGATATTTGACCTTATGATCGTATCGCCTTTTATTGTCAGCATTCAGCTTAGCGGTAGACTTGTCAGCCTATTGATAGGCCTGCTGAAAGCTGTCTTTAAGTCTTTGCACGTATTTGAAATGGGTAGCATTGTGTATCCCATCCGTCGAGACTCTAAGACTTACATCCACTGGCAGTCTCGCCTCTCGTCCGAACATGAGGAAGTATGGGGAGAATCCAGTTGACTCGTGTCGGGTACAATTGTACGCATGCACCAGGGCCTCCACGTGTCGACTCCATTCAGTCTTCTGAGCTCCCTTTAGAGTTCCAAGCATGTCCAGTAAGGTTCGATTAAATCGTTCTGGCAAAGCGTCTCCTTCGGGATGGTACGGGGTTGTTCGTGATTTGGCAATGTTCAGCATTTTGAGCAATTCTCGGATCAGAGTGCTCTCAAAATCCCGACCTTGGTCTGAGTGAAGGCGGTTCGGAAGACCGTAGTGAACGAAGTACTTCTCCCATAATATCTTCGCCACCGTGATAGCTTTCTGTTCTTTAGTGGGGAAGGCCTGTGCATAGCGGTTGTAAAGGTCCGTGTTGACCAGCACGTTGCATATTCCTCGGCTATCAGGCTCAATGCACAGAAAGTCCATACACACAAGGTCCATGGGGCCAGAACTTTTCAGATGGCCCATAGGCGCTGCTCTGGTAGGCAGGGTCTTGCGTTGGATACACCGCGAACAACGGCGACAATGGCATCTTGGGCCAGAAAAAGCGGTCTCGGACCAACCCAAATGTCTTCTCTACACGAGATGTCCATGCTCAGCATGTAGGGACTTTAACACCATGTACTGTAAGTTCCTAGGGAGGACTAGTTGTCGTCGGTCCGGGTGGTTGTGATATTGCACCAACCGATAGAGTAAACAGTTATCGATTTCAAATTTGTCCACTTCCCGCATGAGCGAGGCAACCAAGTCATTGGAAGCACGCTTCAGAAGGGCGGGATTCTTCTTTTCAACGGCTTGCCTAATGATAATAATGACAGGATCTCGTATTTGGTAGTCTACCAGATCTTTCCACGTAGCACTTTGTCATGAGTTATGTTCATCCCCTTTGGATCGCAGTAGGCGGCTGGGACAGCCTGCGACTGGCATCCCAAGGAATCCGCAACCCATAAGGCCACTTGATCGTTGATGATGGCGGCAGTGCTACACCCCTGGTTCTTCCCATTCCTCATCATCTGGAGTAGCACTTAGCCCTGGTCGTCGGGATAGGGCATCAGCCCCGACATTCAAAGGTCCCGGCTTATACTTCAGGGAGAATTGGTAATTGTTTAGAGCAGCCAGCCATCGGTGTCCTGCTTCATCCAATTTGGCCGATGTATTGATGTACGTGAGGGAATTGTTATCCGTCCTTACCTCAAACGTAACACCGTAAAGGTAATCGTGGAGCTTTTCCGTGATCGCCCATTTGAGAGCCAGGAACTCCAGCTTGTGGACAGGGTATTTCTGTTCACTGGGTGTCAGACTGCGGCTGATGTAGGCTACAGGCCGAAGGCCCTCGGGGTGCTTCTGGTGCAGGACGGCACCCAGTCCATTGAGACTGGCATCCACATGCAGGACGTATGGTTGTTCGGGATCAGCATACGCAAGCACCGGTGCTTCGGTCAGGCTTTTCTTCAACTTCAGGAAGGCCTGCTCACACTCAGGCATCCATTTATCGCCAAACGGTTGACGGGCCGACGTGGCCTTCCTTCCTGTATCTTTGGGGTATATCTTCAAAAGATTGTTCAGGGGTTTAGCTCGACTAGAGTACCCTTCCACGAAGCGACGGTAATACCCACAGAAACCCAGGAAGGAGCGCAGTTCCGTGACATTCTCGGGACGAGGACAGTTCACAACCGCTTCTACTTTGGCTGGATCATGGCGATTCCTTGAGCGGACACGATGTGTCCCACGTAAGTCACCGGGGTGTGACAAAACCGACATTTGTCGAGGGACAATTTCAATCCTTTTTTCCCAAGACGGTCTATCACTTTAAGCAGTCTCTCTTCGTGCTCTTCCAGGGTCCTTCCGAAGACAATGATGTCGTCCAGGTAGACGAGACACTCCCGAGGGTTCATGTCCCCGATAGTCTTCTCCATCAGTCTTTGGACAGTAGCAGGGGCCCCACATATACCTTGGGGCATACGTGTAAATTGGTAGAACCCCACGGGGCAGACGAAGACTGTTTTCTCCTGATCCTCTGCATTCATGGGTATCTGATAGTACCCAGATTGTAGATCGAGCACGCTGAACCATTGGCTTCCGTTCAGAGCATTCAGGATCTCTTCAATGCGAGGAAGGTTGCACTGGTCCGGTATCGTACGATTGTTCAGGGTTCGATAGTCGACACACAGTCGTACGGATCCGTTCTTTTTCCTCACCACCACTATGGGAGAGGCGTAAGGGCTCCGAGACTCCGTCAAAATCCCAGCGGTCTCCATTTCTTGCAAGACGTTCCTCACATCATCCACATCCCCAGGGGCGATGCCACGAGAGCGTTCACGGAACGGAGTGGCATCATTCAGTCTAATGGCATGTTGAGCGCTGCGACTGCATCCCACATCCATCTCACTCGTGGAGAACACAGTCCGTCGTTTATTCAACTGGGTTGTCAGCCGCTCTTTCCACTCAGTGGGCAATGTCGACTCGCCGAAGTTGAAGTCCAGATTGACTAACCGCTCACCTGCTGCCGCAGCATTCACCTGGGGAGTTGTTTCCACAGGGCTAACAGGATATTTGCAACCCAGACTTTGTCCTGCATCAAGGTCCATCGGGAATGGAGAGATGTTCTGCACATATACATAGGTTCGTGGAGGGATTTTAGTCGTCCACTCTCTCACTTCGGGTAGTACCCTATACCCTCTCTGAACCTCTTCATCCGGGGTACTCTCTAGAGAGAAAAGCTGATCGTTCTCATCCCGCTCATGATAACAGCACCAGACGGCCATTCGTTGCACTCCCCCTGGTAAAATGGTCGTCAGCCCGCGTTGACGATTGTAGAGATCCCCGTGACGCTCTAAGGCATATACCCGGTTGCACTCCTCTCGTAGGACGGGATCTAGGAGCGAATTGGCCAGCGGCAACTCGTTGGTCTCTTTCAGGTAGGCTCTGATTACAGCTTGTACTATATCAGTATTTGTTCCGAAGATGATCGGATACTTGCACTGGTCTTGGGGTTGCGGGCATATCATTGCCGCTACATGCATGGGGTGTTTCTTGCCGGTGTTCAGTTGTAGTATTTCCAGTTGAACCCTTACAATCCCGTCGATGGGGTAGTCTTCATTACTTAACCCCCTTACCTTCATATGCTCGGCCGACCTCAGGGGGCAGTGTCCAAAGTGCTGGTCATAGAACTTGCAGTATATAATGGTCACTTGGGATCCAGTGTCCAGTAGGGCAGAGGAATAGATCCCTTCCAGAACAACAGGCACGATGGCCGAGGGGCCTACTTGACTGTAAGCATCCGCTGGTAAAGCGTCATCACTGGGGCCGGATTCAGGAGGAGCATCTTCGGGTCCAGTAGGGGTTTCTGAGTCAGACTCTGTCATTTGTACGTGGCAGACAATTAACCGGGCTGAATTTCCTCTATTGGGAGGATTTTCCTCTGGGGGATCCACCCTCTCCGGGCAGTCACTTTAGAAGTGGCCTTCTTACCGCAGTTATAGCAAACGACTTTGCTGCGTTCAGGACGACCCTTGTACGTGGAAGATGCCTTCTCGGAGGTATGGCCCTTCCCGGTAGGCGACGTGGGTGTCACCTACTCCTCCCGGTTGGAAGATTTCTTACCCTTTGGGGTTGAGGGGACAGGGGCGTCACTCTTGAAGGTTTCCTTGGTCTTTTTGGAGTCATGAAAATGTAGCTGCACTTCATGTCTTCTGATATGACGCAACAATTCCACGTAGCTAGATGTTACAGCCGCGATCGGGGCGGCCCGCATCATTATAGCTATGGAGTGACTACGCAACGACCCCTTTAGTAGCTGTTTGAGCCGGTACCGGTCCACTTCGGCGACTGAAATGATGTTTTTGGATAGGAGGTTCCCCAGCGACAGCTGTAGTTTGCGGACGAAGGCAGACAAATCCTCCCCTTCTTTTTGACGAAGGGCCTTGAACTGGGCCATCAGCTCATCCTCATCGTCTTCTCCCGTATAGGACTGAGTGAGCATTTCCACCAGCTCCTGTGCCGTAAATTCTCCTTCCACTTCACGATGCATCCGCACCAGTTGGGAGGCCGGGGCTCTGAGACACTCCACCAATCTCTGTCTCTTGCTGGCTTCGGAGCACGACCACTCCGCTATTACTTGGAGAGTATGTTCCCGCCATGTCTCAATCCCGTCTTCTCCTGAAGGCGTCGGTAGGATTCCAGAAAAGGCTTTTAGCTTCCGGCAGTTCTGTGTTTGAGACGAGATGGTTATAGCTTCTACTAGTTGGGAGGCTGTCATATTCAAGGAAAGACCTCCACTAAGGGGCTGACTACTAGCTCCAGTTCCAACGCTAGGCATGGTTGGGGGACTGCCTGATCGTCTATCAGGAGTAGGCGAGGTGGGTGGGCTCCCCGCCCAGCTGCTGACTCTTCCTACGCCACTCGGAGTGAAGGAGACCTTAGGGGGACCTACCCTGTGAGGAGAACTGGTTACCCGGTGGGTCGTGTTTGGCCCAGTACTAGTGGACGGTTCTTCGGGAGCCTGTGTGCCAGGATATATCATGAGACAGTCCTCTGCGGAGGGCTCTGGTAGGTTTAATACATGACCATATGTCGCTTTCGGTGGCCAGGAGGTAGTTGGTTCCCCGGCCATCAGCATCAAGTTTATAGTCTACCACCCAGGCGGTGGCCAGTCCCGGACATTTTCTTACTTGTGTGCGCACTGCGAATAAGTCTGTGTCATTTGATACCCCCGCCACTGCAACCACGCGTCTTGGGAACATGCGGCGTGCTAAGGCCCAGTCATTTACTTCATTCTTTGATGGCACGGACATGATGGAGTCTAAATCGGACAAGTTGATATGGAATAGGGCACCCCAGGTAGACTCTCAGCAGCGCCTCCAAATGTAACGGGTATTCCCCCATCCAATAGCATATAGTTTGTGTGTGTGCGGGGAACCTACTGTTACCAGGTGTGGTGCTTTACCTGTTAGGCTTACAGGAAGCCTAAACCTCTGCCACGGGGAGCCAGGGGCACGTATAAATAATATGAGTAACTTCGTACTCGGTGCAGCGCCTCAACCTGCGATGGCTCCCACCAGAGGGGGAGTGGTTCGTCGCAGGACAATATATATATATTCCACACACAGCATGTAAAACAACCAATGACTTTACTAGTGCAAATGTACTTGTGCAAGTGACCAACAGGTGTCCCTCCCTAGAGGAGACACTAACTACTGCGTCTCGCAGGACGCGACCCCCTTTCACCGGGTGATCCCACCCCGTGTCCAGTAACCCCACACAATATGTCCCTTCAAGTGAGATAGATATGTGTGACTGCGCAGCCACTAGTCCCATGTGA
Organism: Ascaphus truei; assembly: GCA_036426205.1. Taxonomy (NCBI): domain Eukaryota; kingdom Metazoa; phylum Chordata; class Amphibia; order Anura; family Ascaphidae; genus Ascaphus; species Ascaphus truei. Next base: position 20,270 of record WSYH01001221.1, on the reverse strand, counting down.
GTATAGTTGGTGCACTTGGTGATGGTTACCTGCCGAGCACTCCAGTGCCCGGGCCTGCCAAGGAGCTTCACAAAGGATATGATGACAGCTGACTACAGGAACTACCATCCGGTGCGATCCCACCCGGATGGCTGCTGCAGCGACAGCGAAGGTCTGAGCCCAGACCTCTGGATGGACGCGCAGCATCCGCTGTGTCCCTAACTGACTCTGGATAATAAGGGGCAGGGTCCCTAACCTGGGGCCTGTCCCTGAAACAACACAAAGCTACTGGTGGCTCAGGGCTATCTGGGGACTAGGGGGCTGCTGGCCTAGTGCAGGGAGTCACTGACTCCTGCACCCTACCTCCTTCCCCTAGCTGCTCCTGATGGCGACTGACTAGTGGAGCCCGCAAAATTTATCTAAATCTCCTCCACAGGGAGATTCTACAGCCCTATTGGCTCCCTGGCATCATGTGGGGTCCCCTAAGGCTCATGGGAGCTGTAGTCCCTGCTTAGAGCCGTCTCCCTATTCGCCAGCGTTCGTGTGTTCCTTCCTGCGCATGCGCCACTCTGCAGGGCCGCCGGGACTTACTGCGCATGTGCGATCTAACGCAAGATGGCGGCGCCCTGCTCGGGAGCCACCGGGGACCGCCGGAAAGTCTAAACGCGCCCTGCACTGGCTCCCACCCTCCAGAACTGCCGGCGGGTCTATCGAGTGACCAGTCTCCCAGCAGTGGAGAAAGCGATGGGGGTCGCGGGGCAGCAAATGACGCAGAGGGAACCTGGTTATACGTAGATAGTGTCGCGGCCAAGCTGAGTCTAACACTCACCCGGCTTGTCACGTGGCTTTTTTCGGGCTGGCGCCGAACTTGGCCGAGCGCCAGCCGGATCTTCTCCGGTCGTTCCTTTCCCCTCGCTCTCTCTTCTCTGCTTCTCCGGGTCCCCCGGGTGCCCTTCTGCCTTCCCACATCCCCCCCTTACCCCGCTCCACCTTTGGGGAGCCCTAGGCACGCGCACCACGCACGCACGCATCAGTGACGCACGGCACGCTGCGTGAAAAAAAAAACAAGCCGCGTCATCACGCGCATTTTGGTGGCGGCCGAATAAGACTCAGCTCGGCCGCCACTGTAAGGTATAATAAGTTTGAGCATTCAGTAGGTGTTAGTACTAGACAAAGGAGAAGCTTATACTCAGCACTTCTTGGATCTGATATTTCTGCGGTAATACATAATTTCAATAAACCATCATCTTTTAAAAATTGGAGGAGTTCTCATCTTGTTTTTTTTCGAACATATTGCTGACCCGATATGTCCCCATCGTTTTGCAACACAGTTTGTTCTGAAATAAAGCTTGTATAAACGAGTGTAATTACAAATTTAAGCAAACTGATTAAAGATGTGATCTTACTGTATGTTAAAAACTTGGCTTTGTGTCCGCAAACTACCTTAAGAGACTTAATTATGCCTTGTTTTTTTACATGCCAAGAAAGTGCACAGTGCACCAAATGCACCATCCAATTGAACAGGAGAACTTCTGCAAATGTTAGATAAGGGACTTCCAGCCTTTAGTGAAGAGGGGGGAGGGAGGGGATCCTACTCTGAACATCTTCAGGGAGTTCCTAAATAAACAAATGTGTCCACAAGTGATATTTTTATTTGCTACTGTATATAAAACAAACAACTTTCTGACGCTGAGTATGGTACAGTAATTGTTTTGCTATTTTTATTGGAAAACATATTCAAAGAAGCACAGTAGCACCATATAGGGATGATAAAATAATCAGAAATGGGGCTGCATGCTAACTGGGAGAAGAGAAATGCCTTTTCAAACATTTATTTATTTAAATCTTATTATGTATTGTACTGTAGTTTAGATTGAAAATATTTTTTTCTTTGCGGTTCAGGCACTTTTCCATGAAAAAAAGAAAGTGTGTGTGTGCCGAGCACGCGCATTTTAAGTGAACCTTACTTCGTCTTTTGTCACTGTTTTGACCCAAAAATTGTATTTGTGATAGTAATTTTTTTAATTAAAAATAAAAACACAATTTCAGTGACAAAACACAAAGTTTGACTTGGCACACCCTGTTTTAGCTATTTGCACTTCTATATTTATACTAACTGTGAATTCCATGTGAGTGCGTGTGCGTGTGTGTGTGACTACGTGTGTGTTACTGTGTGTGCTACTGCGCTTTGTTTTAAAAAAAAATATTTTCCATTCATTTGAAAAAGTTTTCTTCAGGTCAGTGGACCCTGCAGCACAATGTATGATAGCACATACCAGTAGCACATGCCAGCAGCAGTGTGTGTGTGTGTGTGTGTCCATGTCCCTGTGTGTGTCTCTCTGTCGAGAGGAGGGGGGGGATGCGGTGATGTGTGTGTGCGTAAATTCCACGGGGCAGGGACCTGTGCCTGCAAAATGTCTAAGCAGCCTTCAGCTAATGTTACAGTGGTGGCCGCCTTAAACCTCCTGCGGCCGTTTCCCCTCGATTTCTAAAATCGCGGGCAGATGCGGCATGTTTTCGGCCGTTTTGGGGCCGTTTTGGGCACCGCGGGCACTTTCATTGTCTAGCGTTAGGCACTTTCATTGTCTAGCGCTATTAGCGCTATCTGGTGAATGCGGGACGCGCGGCAAAGTCCGTGAGAAACGGAAAACATGAAAACATCCCCGAATTTTTTCGGGGATGTAGGAGGTTAAAAGGGGCCGCGGCTGTATCTGTTCTGGGACAACAGTGACTTAATAATGATGACCTGTTTATTTTGGTAAATAGCAAAGTCCCATGGAATGAGACACATGACTGCAGTAATGAGTCCAGACAGATAAAGGGTTTATGGCAGCTAAGGGTTGGTTTGAATCAAAGAAATCAAGGGGGATGGGGTGGTAGGGGCAGTAAAAGCAACATTATAAATTGGGAAGCTATTTTATGAAGACGTTTCCCTAACGCCTTCATTTTAAGGAAATAAATAAAGCATTGTAAAATATTGTTTGAATACTATTTATTAACACACATTCACAGCTAGCTCAAACTTCTACATCGACCACATCGTTAATATATATTTATGTCAAAAAAGAGAGCTACTGAGCGTGGCAAATGTATACAACAAATGACAGGGGTGCCCAATGCTTCATCCAATGGACAAAACATATATGGTAATAAGTATAAAGTTTAAATACTTCAATAATAATAATAATTACTTGGTTATTTAGTTTAACCCTTTGGCCAAAGCGTCATAAGCCTGCATACCAAACGTCAAAGTATAACCAAAAATGCAGGTCCTACACTACACTGTGAACCCTTCCCGTTACCTCTGTATGAGGGGAAAGAACCATAGTAGGTCCTGTTCTTGCAGGAAAGTGAAAGACCTCCCAAGTTAAAAATGTGAGGAGTGAGCTCTGGGGGGAGGTGCCACCTACCTCCATACAACTGTTACCAGTCAGACATTGATTAACACACATTTCCAGCTAGCTAAAATTCCTACACCCACCACATAATCTTTATACTTATTACCATATATGTTTTGTCAATTGGATGTAGCATTGGCACCCCTGTCTTTTGTTGAATACTATTTATGTTATATATAAATAATATGCAAATGTTTTTATGTATGTACTGTATGCCTTTATTTACATAGCGCCATTAATGTACATAGCGCTTCACAGCATTAATACACGTGACAATCATATAAATAACAAATAATATAAATAACACATAAAGGGGAGAAGCTACAGACAAAACTACCATTTAGGAAAAGGAGCCCCTGCTCCGAAGAGCTTACAATCTTATTGGTTGGTAGGAAGAACGTACAGAGGCAGCGGAGTGCAGTGTCCTTGCCAGCTAAGATATTTTATGGAAAATAAAAAGATGTTTTGCCCATAAATGAGGAATAGGAAGGTAGCAGCAACGTCTTCACCTTTGCGGCATGGATTGTGCCATCCTTTGTTGATTATGGTTTACGTGCACACTCGTCTTTAGGGCCTTAAGGTGAAAATTAGTTTAATGTTTGCGTTATGGAGCAGGTAAGGTTATGTTAATAAATGCTGTGGCCATTAATATCCAAATAAGGTGTCTGTTTAATTGGGGATTTGATTGGAACTGCTGTTTTCTATATAAGGAATCTAGTAATCAAGGTGCTTTAGCACCATTTGGAACCTAATTATTTTTAGATTTTTTTTACAGTTACTAAGCAGTCTTTTTCCATAAGGTCGTTGCTGGAGAGACCTTACAGCTCATTGACTTGAATCAGCACCTAAAAAAGGATGGCTTATAGGAGAAGATGTAGATTGTAAGCACTTCGGGGAATAGATTTATTTTCCTAAAAGTTTACTTTTATGTCTGAAGCACTTATACCCAATAAGTCCTGTGTATTACTACTGTTAAGAGCTATATACAGGGATGGTGCTATACAAATGAAAAAAAAATTCTCTCTTTGGGACCGAAACGTTGGCTGCGATGTAACTTTTGTTATAATACAATTGTTTCTGGACTACTTTATGCAGTGTGCTGTCTCTTTTTGCTGGACTTTGGACCGGTAATTATGTCTTTTGGATTCCTATGGGATGAGCATCTGTTTTATGCCTATATACTAGCGTGCTGACTGACTTTGTGTTGATTATATATATATATATATATACATATATATATATCAAAAAATAAATAGACGATACCGTTCTGTGGCTAACGAAATGCTTTTATTTGTGCGAGCTTTCGAGATACACTGATCTCTTCTTCCGGCGATGTTACAATGAATGAAGCAAGCAAAAGCTATACTATATTGCTCGCACAAATAAAAGCATTTTCGTTATCATCTATTTATTTTTTGATTATTGAAGCTCGGCTAACACGGTACTGATACCTCTACATGAATATAACCCGCAACACTGGCCCCCTTCTACCCAAACACACTCGGACAACATTTTACCGTAAATCACCCCTGAAACTCCCGCCCGGCACATCTCCACTGGTTGGCACTCCTGGACCAGTTAAACCACACATACATCTTTATTATACATGCAGTTACATGCCATGATTGGGTTGAAGAGCCGACACTCACAATTCCCCAATATGGCTTTATTAATGGCCTGGGTACCTGTAAGAGGACGTATGCAGAGGTATGCAATGGAGACTTTTTAAGGTGAAATTAAATAAGGCTTTTATTGTGCCAGTTTCTTTAACACAAGGAAATCATCCAAGCGTATGCAAAATAAGGGGTCAAACAAAGCTTCTGTTCCACTTGGGAGTATTTCTAGTGAAACCTATGGAGTCCACAACTCCCTTTAGATTAGCATATCTGTTCCTGGGTTGCTGCCTTTCCCTCAGGCTATATCAGCATTCAGGTTTAGAGGTGCTTTCCCCTGTGTCTTGCTGGCAGCGTGCAGGCTCAAGACATCTGTTCCTATGGTCAGTCCCACAATTTGTGAGACTCAGGAAATCTCACTTCCAGTCTCAAAGACAGGCTTTTCTAAGAAACCTAATCAGCCAGGTGGTGTTGGTTAATTGACTACCAGCAGTTAACCACCACACTGCTGGATTAGAGGCACATTTCCTGAACAGGGATAATTCCCCAGTTACAGTACCCCTTTAACGTCACAGCTGGTCTGGGGGGTAGGAGGGTAATTGATCCCGGGGCGGGTTCATAGCCAGGACTTTACCTGAGGGAAGGCATTTTGGGATGGTGGTGGGGCACTATTGGCAAGCCACCACAATTAACATAGCGTGACTCAGACATGACCTGGCATTGAAATAATACAAGTGTATTTGTGGATGAAAAGGCTGAGCACAGCAAAAATTGAAGGACTGGAGGCAGCGAAACATACAGATTATTTAATGGGCATAACAGCCCAAAAGAACAACATGATATGTCATCTGACGCATTTCTCGCTGTGAAGACAGCTTCCCGGCGAGAAATGCATCAGAGGACTTATCGTGTTGTTCTTTTTGGCTGTTATGCTCATTAAATAATCAGTAATTTTACCCTCCTCCAGCCCTTCGTTCTTTGCTGTGCTCAGCCTTTTCCTTCCACAACTACACTCGTACATCCAATCGGGATTGACACACGCTCACTGGAACCAGGCTGCATCATCTGCACTGTGAGTAACTGCTACAAACTCTTGCTAACAGCTGAACTGTTTATTCTTTAGCCAGTGTGGTCACAGTACTTCAACTCACCAAGTGCGGAACAGCAGGAGGGGACTCACGCACCCAACGCAGGGGCGCCGTCAGTGCGGGGTTCGTTCTTGAGCACTGCAGGTCACCATCCCCCTCTGTCAACATTCACACAGGGCATCAGGTGAGGTGGTTACCGCATTATTCCACATACAACTGGGCCACTTTTTTTCTATTACATTGCACCAATGGTCTTATTATACTCTGCATCAGTGTATAGTTTTCTGAAACCGAAAACAAGAGGAATGGAAAAAGTGCAATAGTGCTGATAGTACTGAATAAAAAGGTACTTTATGTCTAAAAAAAATCATTAAAGTGTACACTCACACTTTTTACAATTTAAAACAGCATTTTCAGATATCTAATCTTAATTTAGAAATGCAGAGGGTCTGCAGTCTCACCACCGCCAACCCCTGCCTAGGGTATCCAGGTGTTCAGTATTGAACCGGACTGTCCTGTTTTTGAATACACTGTCCAGTAAAAAAATTAGAGGTAATACTGGACATGTATGTGTACCTCTTGGGACATAGTAACCCCGGTATAGTCAGGGGTCCCTAGTTTAATGGGAGTCCCCCCCCAGTATATGCCAAGAACCATGGTCCCGGTATAGGGGTTCGGACTGTCTCCAACCAGCCATGAGGTTGTGAGAGTGAAATTATTTCTAAGTCCAACTTCGGTACATTAGAAGCAACTCTAAAACTTAACCTAAGCGTTTTTTGAAGCTACTTTTTAGCTAACTTCTTTTAGGAAGGTCTAGGAGCTCTGAAAATGAATGTGCACGTCTTTTCAGTAGATCCTAGGGGACGAGGGAGTTTCATGATATTTTTATTAACATGGTGTATGAGTATATATGTTTTATGCACTGTATATGAGCTAGGGATTTCCTGTACTTGAAAGCCACAGAGATTGCCAATGTGTGAAAGCCATTTGGGTGGAGGAGTTAGACTCACGTACCCTCGTCCTGGGCTATCAGGCGACCATTTGCCCAGCCAAGACCTTGAGACACCTAGCTCCACAGGTGCCTTCTGACTCACAGGTGGCAGAGGTGCCAAGTTGGCACATAACATTGTCAGATTTCGAATCCATCCTTGCCCGGCTTCAGGAGACTGTCAGATCGCTGATTGGCTGGTACACATTCTCCCAAGCTCGAACTGGCTGGAATATTTCATGAATGGGACTGAAGAAACATACAAACCGGCGCCTTAAAGACAATGTCCAAATAAATGTCCAAATAGACTGATGAATATGACCATGTGGAATCCTTGTAGGGGTATGGACCTTATAGATCTAAAGCCAGCTTGGAACTTCAATAGATGTTACCACGTACATGTAAAATCAAGCACAAAAAATAATCATAGTGTATACTGCTACCAATATATAACAATCCACAGACTAACACACAAAACACTTAGCAAACACTTAACATATACCATACAAACAAACACAGGTTAATAGGAACAATTATAGAACCAATGCTGTATGGTGCTCTAAAACAAAAAGCTGTAATTTATTGTCGCTGTATAAGCAAAGTCTTATGTGGAATACCCCTCCAATAGCCAGTGAATATATATGCTCCTTTAAAATATTGTTTTTTGAAGAATACAACAATTATATATGTTCTAAAAGTGTTATTAATTATTGTGTATATTATTGTTGATTTTGATATGTTGATTAAGTACACGATATGTTATAGTAACTACTATTCTTAAAGGATTGATGATTCTTAACAAGTACAAACATACTTACCTTATTGTAGTAGGATATATATATATCCCATACCTAAGGAGTTTTTATTTCACTTTATGTTTTTATGAGTTTTTAGATGTATGTTAGATTTAGTCTGTATGTCCTTAGTTTACTTAGGTCCAAAATGTTAGTGTTCATGACGAATAAAGTTTTTTTTTTTTTTTGGTGTGAATGATCCTAACGCGCTGATGTCAAACGCCCCACGTCATTTGACACACCCGGAAGTGGCGGAGATTGGCCTCGGCAGCGCCAGGATCCTGTATTTAACACACTCCGGTAGGTAAGTTTTTATTCACCTTGATAAAGGGCTTTCTAGTCCGAAACGCGTTGGTGTGCTGTTTGTTACTATGATCCAATAAAAAAAATTATTTTCATTGTGGGAATGCACCCTTGTTCTTTGGCAAACTAGCACTGGGTGTAGTGCTCTGTTTTTTTCTCTCCTTCCTGCTAATAGGAACAATGAAACTGATTTAATAAAATATAATATTAATAAAAAGCAATGAATAAAAAGGAGAAGGCTTCTTGTAGGCGATCTTGTGGTAAAACCACAATCCTACTTACAGCACAGCAATGATAATAAGGTAAAAGAGCAGTAAAAGAGCAGTATAATAAGGTAAAAGAGCAGTAGGTAAAAGAGCAGTATAAAAGAGCAGTATAATAAGGTAAAAGAGCAGTAGCTGTTTTGTGATTGCTGGACTAGCAGCATTGTGGTAGTCCAGCAATCACAAAACAGCTACTGCTCTTTTCTCCGTCACCAGGGAGGGGGGGTTCTGCAGCACGTCCCACTGACCGGTACACTTCTGTGTGGTGGGGCAGTTGTTAGCGGTTGTTAGCTTTAAAGCTGGATATTTCCACACACCTGAAGGGCAGCGCATGTGTATCTACAAAGTTGCCACGACCTCTGACCCTACACGTTTTGTTTCGTCACTTCTTCATGGGTATAACATGATGAGCAAGGAGTAAACTCATATAATCCTCCAGTGGCTGTGATTGGTTGAGCCAATCAGGGATCAGTTATATTGCTCATTAGCATATATAAACAAAAACAGAACATAACAGCTAAACATAAAAGCACAACATATAGCAGTAGAACAACAATGAATTATATATATACACAACTCACAACTCATAATCTCATAATCTAAATGAAGAAAGGAATATATATCATTGAACTCTGTAGCCAGGAACCGGGACGTCTGACTCCAGCGGGCCGCTGTACAACAGCTGTGGGCGAAGTCTTGGAAGTACCGGCAACAACAGCCATGAGGATTGGATGATCGAGGCTGCCGGAGTGGAGCATATAACGATAGATGAGTTTGCTGAGCTTTTCGGATGATCCGGAGAGGTATGAGTGTTCCCTTATAAACACTCAATGCGTCAACGGACTTGGAGAATGTGAGGGTACTTTTTTATTCTCTCCCAGCCTTGCTTTCATGTGCGGTACAATGTTATTATGCCATGTCTTCTCTTATACTGTACACATTTTAATGGGAGTAAAGGCGTGCAAAAGCTTAGCATGGTTTTGTTAATCAGGGACAAAAGTAGCTTACTCTTTTTTTTAAAACCAATACGATTACCAGCACGGACACAACCAGGGTGAGCAGCGGGCCAAATGTCCTTGACCAGGTCATAAAGAGGGGCCCTTTTTCAGATGGGTCTACCAAGCTCAGCAGGTGGAACCACCAGACTGAACATTGACAGCACCAGCCCATGAGTAAACAGCCTGGGGCCCAAGTGTAGACTTCTGTCCTGGGACCTGGGAATTCTGGTACTGTAGTACCTTTGAATGAAGATAACTTGAGGGTTCTTCATAAATTGAGTTTTTACACAAGCTCTTGAGTAAGTTCTTATGGCATATCACTTTATTACATGTTGGTCACCATACAGTGATAAGAGATAACAACTACAACATGTTTCAGTAGGAAAGCAACATCCATCATTATTGTATGTATGTATGTATGTATGCATGTATAATTGTATTTATAAAGCACCCGTGTATGAAGCGCTTTACAAAATGACAATACAGGGAAAATGAGCTGCCCTGTGGCCTGGGCCAAACGTTCCATTCTTTGAAGAGGGTTGTAACGAGAGTAGCAAGTGAAAGTAATGGTAATACCTGTTTTAGAGGTAAAGGTAGAACATCTCCATCTCCCACTGACTCACATAGGGGAGAAGGACACTTTTACCCGAGACAGTTGGAAAAGGAAACAGTGTCACGAAGTCTCCCTGTTAGGCAGGGAGGGATGGCCAGTATGTGTGCAGTTGTTGCTTTAAAAAGCGGTACTGTGCATTATGTAACCTTTTAAATATTGTAGCAGTTATATAGCTCTGTTTAACCTTTTTGTTTAAAATCCCAGAGCACCACTACTATCTTTTTTTCATACTTATTTTGAGGGAAAGGGAATTTATTTTAACATCATAAATATTAATGGTCAACAGGGATTTGTCCAAAAGGTTTAAAATAGCTGGCAATCAGGCTCTGTGACACTACTTTTTCAGGCATTTTGTTTATTATTAATATTAATAGCCTATAGACTTGAAATGTGCAGTTTGCAGAATTGTGTAAAGATATGTTACAGCAACGAATGTCACGGAAATGGCAAATTCCCATACAGAAGTAAATGATATTAGGTCATATGACCCCTTTATACAGTACAGGCATACCCCAGTTTAAGGACACTCACTTTAAGTACACTCGCGAGTAAGGACATATCGCCCAATAAGCAAACGGGAGCTCACGCATGCACCTGTTAGCACGTCCTGAACAGCAATACCAGCTCCCTACCTGTACCGAAGCTGTGCGCAAGCGGGGAGACTATAGAGCCTGTTACACATGCGTTATTTACATCAGTTATGCATGTATATAACGATTGTAGTACAGTACATGCATCGATTACTGGAAAAAGTGTAGTGCTTCACTTTAAGTACATTTTCGCTTTACATACATGCTCCGGTCCCATTGCGTACGTTAATGTGGGGTATGCCTGTATATTGTCATCTGCGCAAAAGGTGCAAACTGTTACGATAATCTGGCAAAAAATATTGCAAGAGTTATTTTGTACAACTCTAGTATAGACCAGTTCAACGTTTTAGTACTCTTATAATTCCTGTAAAGTGTAAATTCATTGTAGGTTGTGATACTTTATAGTAGTATACACTTGAGGTTTGCAAGGCTCTGTACACATAAAGAAGAGACCTATGAGGTTTGCTAAAACTCTGTTTATATGTTTATCTTTATAGCACAAAAAAAGACAAAAAGGTCTCAATGATGAGCACTCAAAATCTCCCCAGAAAATGTAACAAACTTTAGTGTCATCAATTATAATATGCTGTTATAATTGATGACATTAAAGTTTGTTACATTTTCTGGGGAGATTTTGAGTGCTCCTCATTGAGACCTTTTTTACTTTATTGTGCTACAGTATATAACCTTATTGTCTCAGAGCACCGAGCATTCTCTCGACTTTAGAGTATATCTCATGGTCTTATAAATACCCTATTAATTAGAGGGTGTATGCAGTCTCTACCTGTTTGTGTGTATGTATATCTTTATTTATAAAGCTCCAAAAGTGTTCTCAGCTCTTCACAAAGAGTACAGTACAGGGACTACACGTTAAGACGAGACTTGCCAGGTTCGCAAAGCTCTGTACACATTATTATATCTATGAAGTGTTGGTTCTCTAAACCAGGGGTGCCCAACTCCAGTCCTCTAGCCCCCCCAACATGTCAGGTTTTCAGGATATCCAAGCTTCAGCACAGGTGACTGAATCTCTGCTTCAGCACACGTAGCTCAATCAGAGGCTCAGTCTTTGACTGAGCCACCTTGGCTGAAGCTGAGAAAACCTGACATGGTGGGATGGTGGGGGGCTTGATGATTTGGAGTTGAGCACCCCTGCCCTAAACGGTTTCACAACCTTCGAGGAGTCTACATGCATGGAGCAGGAAACAGCAGAGACGTTTGCTCTGTAGCCTTTTGTCAGCAGTGCTGTTTCCTACTCCATGCATGCAGCCTTGTGTCTGCACTGAAACCCTCCAGCAAACTTACCCTTAAAAATGTCTTCACCATATCCTTTGTATCCAGCTGCAGGAAGTTTCCCAGGAGAGGAAGAGGGGTTGGACCAGGGGGCATGTTCAATCTTGACTTTACATTCCTCCATGCAAACAGGGACACAAGGCATGTAACACAGAACAGCAAGAGAAGCGTCCCAGCTCCTGGCAGCTCCATTGTTGTTATGATTTGTGCCTGCCCTTTCTCTCTAGGAGGCTAACTGAAGGTTCAATGTTCAGACTTGTAAACAACAGGTGTGTGTGTGTGTGTGTGTGTGTGCGTGTGCGTGTGCGTGTGCGTGTGCGTGTGCGTGTGCGTGTGCGTGTGCGTGTGCGTGTGCGTGTGCGTGTGCGTGTGTGTGTGGTCTGCAAACTTTCAAGGAAAAAGAGCCATTTTATGAAAAATGTATTTGTCCAAAATATTCAGAGAGCAGCATTACATACATGAATATTACACCCCCACAAACACCTAACATATGACAAACTTACTTTAATCAGAATTAGGGAATGGAAAATATTTGTGGGGGAATAAAATGCCCCCCCCCCCCCAACAAATACATGCACACACTACTCCCCCCCACGGGGTGACCCCACCATGGGGTGACAGCATTTAGCGCGCTCGCTATCCGCCAGGCAGCTTCTCTGCAAAGAACAAAAAAACCTCCCCCCTCTCCTGATTGGCTGGCCCATGCTGGCACTTCCCCCCCTGATTGGCTGCCCGTGCTGGCGCGCTGCCAGGATTTTTTTTTTTTGACCTGCAGCAAGCTCTATACGAGCTGGCAAAGCGAGGCCCGCCTTTCCTGCAAGGAGCAAGTGGTAAGTACTGCTCCATACCTCCTTTGCCTCATGCCCACTTGCTCCGATTTCCCCCCACCCTGCTCCGATTTCCCCCCCCCCCCCCCCCCCCTTTCCCCCCCCCCCCCCCCTTCCCCCCCCGCTCCGATTTCCCCCCCGCTCCGATTTCCCCCCGTTCCGATTCCCCCCTATTCCAATTCCCCCCCTTGCTCTGATTTTCCCCCGCTCTGTTTTCACCTGTGTGTATGAGAGTGTGTGAGTGTGAGTTTGAGAGTTTGTGAGTCTGAGTGTGTGTGTGTGTGAGAGAGAGTTTCTGAATGTGAGTGTATGTGTGTCTGAGTGAGAGTGTGTGTGTGTGTGTGAGAGAGTCTGTTTGAGAGTGTGTTTGTGTCTGAATGTGAGTGTGTGGGAGAGAGTGTCTGAGTGTTTATGTCTGAATGTGAGAGTGTGTGAGTGTGTGTGTCCTGAGAGAGTGTTTGTGTGTGTGTGCCTGGGAGAGTGTGTGTCTTAGTGGGTGTGTCTGAATGTCAGAGAGTGTCTGAGTGTGTGGGTGAGTTTGTCTGAGTGTGTGGGAGTGTGTGAGTGAATGTGTGAAAGTGTCTGACTTTGTGTGTGTGTGAGAGTTTGTGAGAGTGTGTGAGTGAGAGTGTGTGAGTGTGTGTGTTAGTGTGATAATGGGTGAGTGAGAGTATATGTGTGAGTGCATGAGAGCAGTGAGTGTGTGTGTGAGAGTGTGTGTGTGTCAGAGTGTGTGTGTGTGAGAGTGTGAGTGAGAGTGTGTGAGTGAGAGTGTGTGTGTGTGCATGAGTCTGCAAATGAATACAGACACCAACCCACAGTCAGTCATAGTCACCCACCCAAGTTTCAGTCAAGTGTGTCAGTCATTCACCAACCCAAGTGTCAGTTACTCACCCACCCAAGTGTCAGTCACCCACCCACCCAAGATTCAATCACCCACCCCCCACACCCACTCTATCTCTGTCATCCATTCTCTCTATCCGTCTCTCTCTTTCACCCACACTCTCTCTATCCGTCTCTCTCTTTCACCCACACTCTCTCTGTCTTATCTTAACTGCCCTATACCTACACAGAAATAACCTATACTGCTTTCTTCGAGATTTGACTCTTAAGCTTCACACAGGAGATATCAGAACCCCCCCAGAAAGACAGGTAGGGAACACCCCAGGCTCATACTGAATCCCCCCCAGGCCTTTTGTCACATAGGATGTGTCACGGTAGCCACAGGGTTATAATATACACCAAATAAACTGGGTTGAATTGAATACGACTGTGATATACAGTAATAAAGAGATTTTATTCCTTAAAAGACAGGTGGACACACAATATTGGACAAATAACAAACGGAATATATACACTTACTTAGGAAGGGGACAATGAAATAACCAGGATTCGGGTTAGCAGTTCATCAGGCATCAGGTATCATTCAAGTAAAATAACAAAGTCAATGGGCATAGAGCTTACAATCGTTTATATGGGATTTGGGCTCTATCCCTAACATTGGGACTCAGGCATTGGGTGACAATTACCAGGGCCCAATTACCGTTTGCCAGCTAATGTTGGAAGCAGATAGGTACCTGCCCGCAGGTGGTTGGCACATGCACACATCACTCTGGCCAGAGACCCATTTTCAGCACCCCACACTAACAAGCTGGCGACTCAAAGTCTGCCTTTTGGGTATCTGGGCCGGGAAACTCTGTCCAGAGGTGTGAAGTATGGCACTTAATACAAGTACCCACGTCCTGCTCTTCCCCGCCCTAGAATACTTAATCAGGATGGGGGAGCCTTTGATTAGGGTATTCCCTGTAGGCACACTGTCACCCCCTGGCCATTAACATACCTCATGGGCCAGTAACTTTGGCGGGCATTACTGTAAGCATGGATATACATGATATATTTCACAATTTTTATACCTAAATATAATCTGTTCCGTGGGTCCGAGACGGCTGAACTTTGCCATGTCCTCATGCCGGAGGTGACTTTACATGGTGGCCAAATCTCAGCTTTGTACAACCCACCGGAGTTACAGCTTTTACCTTTAATTCTCCATAGAGAACAATGGGGTTTTCTCCGCCATTGGAGTCGAAATCAGTGTATTTCACTATGCCATTGGAGTCAATGGCAGCAACCAGACTTTACACAGTTAACCATACTCCGTTCAGTTAGCCTGAGAGGGCTGGGAATGGCCATGCAACCATGCTGGAGGGGTGACTACCTGGTGGCCGAATCCCAGTCCTCTAGCCCTCACCGAACCGGAGATACGGATTCCAAGTTTATACAATTTTACACTTAGCCGTTTTAACCTAGCGGCTTTTCTCCGCCATTGTGGTTAATAGCATCGACCCTCATGGCGGGCGCGACCCTTTTTCGCTGCCATTGCCTGTCGGACCCTGTTGGGGTCAAGTGAGTGGGTCCCCACGAGCTAGGGGCCAAAATAATGTTATTGCTAGCTGCCCCAGAACCGGAGTTACCAACTTTAATTGATGGTGAACTTGGCCGTAACCGAGTTCCCACGGCAATTTAGTGATCAAAAGCTCTTTTCATTGAAATAGTAGCGGTACTCGGATACTGCAGTTTGGCAGGCAGCCAACACGGTTATAATGTATCACCTCGTTCTTGGCAAGCGGACTCGAGGTATTTCCCATTGAAATGCATTACGCCACGATCAGGGCCGCCAGCAGCAGGGAACAAGGGCTGCTAGTTAATTAAAAAAAAAAAAAACCTCTGAACCCGGTGCCGGGTCTCCCTGTTGGCAGCGCCAGAAGTAAGCGAGAGAGAGGCCCGCGTGCTGGAGGAGCAGTACCGGAGACAGATGTCTCCCTGCAGCACTGCCAAACCTCCCCCCCCCCCCCCCCCCCCCCCCGCCCCCCCCCCCCCCCCCCCCCCCCCACCCCGCAGCTCACCGCATCCCCCCCAGGTGGAGGTGTTGGGGTAATTTTTCATATGTATTTGGGGTGTTGGGGTAATTTTTATACATGTATTGGGGGTGTTGGGGTAATTTTTATATGTATTGGGATTGTGTGTATATGTATGTATGTGATCCTAAGTAAATATATAGAAAAACAGAATCTTACTACTCAGGGGAAAAAAAGGAAAAATAAACTCCTGAGATATATAAAGACCGGCCGGTCAAAAAATATTTAATTATATTATTACAACAGCTGTGTGCTGTGAACTATTAACTACTGATAATAGTAATTGCCAAAGCAGCACAACCGAGGTCACCAAGAAAACAAATAAATAACATGAGGTCACCACTAATGAAATAAAAAGCCATTATGTATACTTGCAGATCATCATGAATATAATGTCCTTGTTATAAAGTCCTAGGATTGTCTGAAAGGCAAAAGATTGGTAATATTATTGCAGCAAGAGTTCACAGCCGATGAAGGAGATCCAAGGGGAGTACACACAAAGACAAGCCCGACACGGCGTTTCGCACCCTTTGCTTCTTCTAGGGGCTTAATAAAGTAGCGTCCAGTTAGGGTTTAAATACACAAAACCAAATAGCGTAGTCCAATAAGGTTGTGAACAGAGGGCATAAACAGCTGATTCATGAGAAACATATTGACGCTACATACTGGTAAGATGGTCTAACCAGCATGAGATATAACCATACAGTAGTTCCTATTGGTTCCTTATCCAGCATTGCTCCAATCAAAACAGCCCACATATAACATTGTACTTGAAGTCTCGTGAGTGGACCGGCAATAGCAGTGAATATATAACGAGCTGTTGAGGATTATAGCGTGTCATCATGATGAGGTACGTGATTGTAGCAAAGTAACCACCTCCCGTTATGTCATCCAGGGGAGTTTCCGTTTCAAAATGTAAACAAAGCCACATTTAATCTGTGTTAGCGCGAATGCCATCACAGAGCCAGCAGCGCCCACATCACGTGAATACAGCATCACTCTGGACAGGGCAGTGGAACAGACAGCTCGACACCGCCAGGAAAGAGAGTCATCTTCTATGAAGATTTTCACTTCTTGGGAACTTGCCTAACTAGAAGGATTGAGTCAGAGAACGGATAGGGGAAAGCACAAATTAGTAAATGTAAGTTCCAGAAATTACTGTAAGAAAAATCCGTTGCACAAATAAGTGTCAGAGAAGTGCAGATTCTTCAACATTAGTGTTACTTCCATAGAGAGAGAAAAGGAACACACAGGGGCTATGAGGTCGTATAGATAGAACAAAATATGTGAAATTGTGATTAAAATTATGCAATTTAAGCCACCCTAACTGTGTAATAATAAATATAATAATAAAGATATAAATTCCTTAATGTATGAATAAATGTGTTACATATATCAAAATAAGAAAGTGTATTGTTTCTATTTATATTTATTAAGGGACATTTTCATAACTATTCCAACCATAAATATAAAATTATAAATAAATTATATAATGATTAAATTGTTTTATAATAAATGTGCAAGCTAAAATTAAATTAATACAAATAAATAATACTGAAAAAGTGTATATCATATACGAACCCCCTGGTGGATATACAAGGAGGAGAGAAAGAGAGGACATTCCATAAATTACAAAAACATGGCATAACCTGTACTGTATATACATTAAAGCTGCAGTTCAGTCTTTTTTTTTTTTTTTTTTTTACTTCAATAGTTTCATGTGGGCAATCTCTAATTACCTAAAGAACTGCATAGCTGCCGGTCAATTCGGTCTCCGTCTATTGATCGGCAAAGTTTGGCGACATCTTTAAATATGGGGAATGTAAATCGTTGCTATAGGAACAAGCATGCTTGTTAAAATAGAATACAAGAAAATTGGTCTTTCAAAGTTGTTGTTTTTTAAACAGAAAATGCTAAAAGTATTTTTTCTTACTACAGAACTGATTTATTAAAAAAAAAACACACATGCAGAATATTGCCTGAACTGCAGCTTTAAGGCCATGAGGGAGAAGAGTGCCCAATGTAAAAATCCATCGGCACTCTCTCTGCAAAAGACGCCTCTCTAAATCTCTGCCCTGTAACCCCAGAGAAACCTGATCAAAGGCAAAAGCGATAATACGCCTGGATTGGAGTTATGAAAGATTTTAAAGTGTCTTGCCACTGTGGTTAATTTCTTGCCCCTAAGGAGATCCTGCTCTGCATTTTTGATGTTCCTAACATGTTCAAGGATGCGGAAGCAAACTTCTCGCGTCGTCATCCCAATATATGTTTTAGAACAAGGACATGAAAGAGTATATTACTGCCTTACTCTTACAATTTAAAGGCATTTTAATCTTAAATGTCCTTGAATTCTGTGTATTGAGGACGATAGATGTATTCATCATATATTGGCATGCTGAACATGTTTTACAGGCAAGAAATCCCGGGGACATTCTTTTGGAGAGGAAATGGGTAACCTTATTGACACTATAATGACTCCGAACCAATTTATTCTTTAGGTTCGGAGCTCTGCAGCTTACCAGATCCACTCTTGGTCCTAGAATTTGGCATAAATCCAGATCAGATCGCAACAAATGCCAGTGTTTCTGGATAGCCTGGCGATAGCACTGCCAGTTCCTGTCTTATGTGCAATGAACCTGATATTCTTGTCCGGTGCCATTCGATTGTCCTTCCCTGTAACCAGAAGAGAAGATTGGATCCTGGCCTCACTGATTCTCCTAGCTCGTTTAATCGAAGTCCTACTGTACCCCCGTTGTAGGAATCTTGATGTCATTTCATTGGCTCTTCTAGTATAGATTGCTTGTGTGGAACAATTTCTCCTGAGTCTCAGGAACTCTCCCACGGGGATCCCCTTAATTTGATGGGGCACATGACTGCTACTTGCATGAAGAATGGAATTAGTAGCAGTCATTTTGCGGAAAATATCTCTTTCAATATATTCATCCCCGCTGAGAGAGATCCTGAGATCCAGGAATTCCACTGATGTTTGACTCGAGACTGACGTAAGCTTAATGTTAAGTGAGTTCTGGTTGAGACCATCGACGAACCCCCCAAACTCCCGAGATGTACATCCCAGAAGATAAGAATATCGACCAGAGAATCACATGCTCTGACCCAGGATCCACATCATCCTGAAAAACAACCTCCCTTTCCCAGAGTCCCAAAAATAGATTGGCATTGGAGGGCGCGCATGTCGCACCCATCGCCGTTCCCCTGATTTGTAAAAAATATTGGCACTTAAAAAGAAAATAATTATGGGTCAAAATAAATTGTAACAAGTCCAACAAAAATTCTACCATCTCAGGGGCCAGGCGTTCCCTCGATAGAAAGTACCGTGCTGCTTGTAAACCATCACCATGGTTGATAATGGTGTATAGTGATTCTACATCACAT
Organism: Ascaphus truei; assembly: GCA_036426205.1. NCBI lineage: Eukaryota > Metazoa > Chordata > Amphibia > Anura > Ascaphidae > Ascaphus > Ascaphus truei. The sequence continues at coordinate 1,218 of WSYH01001221.1, read as the reverse complement.
GTAGCTAGCACGGTACCTCCCTCAAGGGCGACCTGGTCCAATCTGAGGAGCACATCAGATGTGTCCCTCAGATGAGATGGCAATGTTTCAACAATAGGGATTAAAAATTTATCAAGGAAACGGCAGATGGGCTCGCACAGCCCCCCTATGCCAGAAACAATATATATGTGTGTGTGTGTGTGATGTGATAGTATGTACTGTATGATATGTATTGATGTGTAATATATATATATATATATATAATATATATCTATTATATATATATATATATAATATATAAAAAATTAGGTGTTTTTTGTATGCTTTTGGGGGGGTGTTGTATATATTTGGGGCGGTGGTGGATTTTTTTGTATGTATTCGGGGGTGGGAAGTTTTTTGGTATACAGCAGGCCACGGGTATACGGTGGGTTCCGTTCCAGAGGTCCGCCGTATAGTGAAAATCGGCAGAAAGCGGATCCGGCGATTTTCAGTGCTGTGCATGCGCAAACCGGCATTTTCGCCGTTCTGCGCATGTGCCACCTGCGGTCTGCACGCGCGACCGGCGGTCTGCGCATGCGCGCCGTGCGTACCCGCCTGTTCTGCACATGCGCGATTTTAAATTCAACATGGCGGCCTCCTTCTCGGTGTTGCCGTATCAGCGGATCGCCGAAAAGCGGAGCGCCGAGAAGCGGGGTATATCTTGTGGGGGGAATTGTGGAGGGGGAAGACGGAATGAGTGAGCGTGGGGTAATTGATGGAGGGAGAGGGGGTGAGTGAGAAAAAGAGGGAGTGAGAGTGAGAAGCAGGGGAGAAAAATACATGCGAGGTGGGAGGGTGAGACGGAAAGGAGAGAAATACATGGGTTGGGTGCTGAAATGGGGGGGTGGCAGCGGGCAATACCGCTGACACGGGGGAGGCTGCTTAAAATGTTTGTCCCAGGCCCCACGATTTCTGTTGGCGGCAGGGGGACTGGATTCCCGGGCCCTGTAGTCATGGGGCCCGGGCCCCCTTGCGTGGCCGTGCACCTCGATAAATCCCGTCACCCGGTAACCACGGGGTGACAGGATTTAGCGTGCTCGTGATGCGCCAGGCAGCATGTTGGCACGCTACCAGGATATTTTTTGGGCCCGCAGCATTCTCTATACGAGCTTGTAAAGCAAGGCCCACCTCTTCCTGCATGGAGCACATGGTAAGTACAGCTCCATGCCTTTCTTGCTTCCCCCTTGCCCCCCTGCTCCG
>WSYH01012011.1:0-19700 GCA_036426205.1 Ascaphus truei | reverse complement strand
TGGGACCCCTCGTTGGTAAACATGGTTGTAACACAGGAATCTCAGCTCATTACAAACAAATAGCCACACCCCACTGTTTTGTTGTTGTTTGTTTTTCACAATATTTTTATTTGATATGCTTGTGTAGTATACCTGCAGTAGATAACGAATCTGGGATTGGTTAAAACGAGTTGTTTTCTGCTTTTTTGGTTGTGTAAGAATGGGAGGACTGTCCATTTTGTTGACTGTCTTCTTGAACGCATTGTTAAATACTAAGCGGAACTAACCTCTTGGGCCGTCAAAAACGCGTTCAGAGTCCACATCGATTGTTTTATGAAGTCTCTGAGTGGTGCAGTATTCTTTTAAACGGATGTCAATTGGCTCTTGGTATGTTTTTTTTTTAAGTAATGACTTGGTGGTGGCAGACTGTTCAGCCGTAAAAAGTGTTTCGTGGTTACTTTAGTATAACATCTTGGTATACATCTTGTTAATATAAACATTCATAACCAGATGTAGTGATCCAAATATTTATATGATGAAAATGTCATAGTATACAGTGAGATGACATTAAATCATTCGTTGTTTTAGATAATCAGTGAATATTTAAGATTGTGAGTGTCCTCCGCTCCAATAAAAATGATGGTCGTTCAATATAACCATCTTGTAAAAGTGATTAAGTGTTAATCTAAATGGGTTAGTATGGCTCCAAACACGTGACTGACTCTGCTCCCCAAACCAAGGACAATCGGTTTGCGTAGGAGGGTGGCAAAATCAGTAGTACCCATGTGTCAGTACCACAGTACCAGCACAGTGTTTGGAGATAAAAAGTGTCATCAAAACCATAAAATACATTGTGAGTTGGTAGAAAAGTGTATATTGCCTATCCAAAATAAAAGTAGCTGTGCTGGTGAGACATTTTAGAGTGTTGTTGTGAATAAATTTGACAGCTGCCATCATCCTTTGTTCATGCAAAATCATCGGTTATAAGAGCTGACGTAATGTCCAATGACGTAACGCAAATGAGTGAACACCTAGCATTGACAGTGCACTTTGCCACACCTAACTGCCCTCTTCCACCCTAATCTTCATCATTGACCCATCCAACTCTCCTCACCTCAAGGGCATATAAAAACATACAAAAAAAATAACCCAAAAGACCAAGATTAATCCCGTTTCAAACAGAATCTGCTGACCCAACTAGAAGACTGTTCTAAACCAATATGCGATATTGCATGAACCGCCTTTTGAGTGGCCAGAGAGGTGTATTTCACGGCTTAGAGATTTGCAACCATGCGTTTGCAAAGTCATACGCCCAACTTGCCAATCAAACTGCTTTTCCGAACCACCGCCTCTGCCACATTCTACCCCAAAACCTGTAGACTCTTCAACTCGTTTCACAATCCCCTGCCCGTGTCTTATGAGTGCTACATAACAGATACAATAACATAGCACTACTAAGCAAATTACACTATAAAATATGTTAACCAAAACATTATGGTGTTGTCTTGTCCTCCTTGGCTTGCCGATCCTGTTGTTACCAAAACATGTTTACAACGAGGGTCCCAAAATTTGTGTTATAAAGAGCGAAAACAATTTCTAATTATGTTTCACCACAGTTTATTTACAACCCATAAAACTGGTCTCTAACTTGCCAAAGGGGTGCTTTAAATTTAAAATGCAAATCTTGTAAATACATGTCATCTAAATCTGATTTTTCTTCCCGACCATACAGGGAACACCTATAACAATCAATTCATTTATAAACTTTTAATACAACATATGTAATTACGTACTTAAATGTGGCTGCGGCAAACACATATGTAGGCCGACAATAAGAGCCCTCAAAGTTCGTATCTCGAACACTTACGTTTAATTACAAAAAAGATGTTAACCACCCGTCTCATTTCATTTCACCATTGTAAGTATGGGCAATGCAATAACTTCTTACACAGGTATAGAACACATACCATGCCCATTAGAGGAGGGGTATAGAAATGGCATTACTAGACGAGGAAGAACTGTTTTGGATCTTCACTCTAAACTACACGTATTCCAAATGGTCTCAATTCCGATTGGGATTTGGGACCACTCCTGCTCTAAGATAAGAGTCATTCAAGCAGAGAACTATGTATTCTAACCAACTATAATCATTTCCTTGCCTTTTTTCTATCCCCTGTCTCTTGGGAATGTTATGTGCTATTTCAACTAACGTTTTCTTGTCCTGAGTTTATGAATGTGCCTAGCTTAACCTTTGCAGTATATAGAATATATACAGTTTATCAAAAAACAAAAGATATTCAACTAACAGAATTTTTACTTGTTATTAACAACCAATATAGCATTGCTGTGTTATGCCTAAATTATGTCTTGAATTAACATGCTTATTGTTATTGAGTTTCTTCACTTAATAAGTGTACACACTAATAACTCAATAGGTTTATTTTCCATACCTTGCCAACAACAATATATTATCAAAATACGAAACCCATTATTATACTTGATTAATCATTTAATAAAATAGTGAACGTTGGCCAAATTCTATTCGCCCAGATATCAGATATCAAATACACGGGGCATCCATCTAGCAATTGTTGCAGAATGTTACCATCATTATTAATTTATAAGTTATGTATATATATATATATTATATTACAATATAAGGGTATTCCCATTAACAACTATTGCATAATGTATAACCATCTTATTAGATATTATAGTCTACGTACAGTATACATATATATACTACAGGTACTTCATGCTGATATATGCTTCACAAAATTTAACTTAACACTGTGGTTGTTTAACAGATATAAAATTGCATAATCTATGACTTGAAGATAAATATATCTTCTGCTCCACGAGATTAATTCAGTTTATTTTGTTTTTAATTTAGGTTTAATGTCCAGATCACGTGTTAATCCTTTTTCATTTTGTTTAAAATAAAGTTTATTTTGTTGTGATGGCTTGAGCGTAACTGACGTCACACGTTTCCGCGTCACCGTCCTGCGTCATCCTCTCCTTGAACCAGAAGTGGACGGCGGATTGGTCACGCCAGCGCCGAGTTAAGGTATTTAAATGTCCCAATTATGTAGTTTTATTCACCTTGATAAAGGGCCATAGCCCGAACGCGTAGGTGTTCTGGTTTGTACTTTTTGGACCATTAAACATTCATTGTGGGAACGCACCTCTGTGTCAATTTTGCTATAGTGGAACCAGTTGCTTCGTTTCTCTCTCTCTTGTTCTACTACAAGAAAACATTTCAGCATAAAGAGCGCCCAAAATATCTAGTCAAAAGATTCAGAGACAATTCTATTTCTATCCTCACTCAAGAAAACCAAGGGAGTAGCATTATATTCCATAACAAGTGTCCTTTTAAGCAGAAAAGAAAATTAAAGATAAAGAACGGAAGATATATAATCCTCATAGGTTTCTATAAATGGTCAAAACACTATAGTTGCATCTATCTCCGCCCCTGGCGATTTGGACCCCAATTTCTTCACAAGCGTTTTCAATAAATTAAACAAGGTTGCACAGGGCCCTTTAATAATACGGGGGGATTAACACCAGCCCTCGATCCTACCATGGACAGATCAAACCCTCAGCCCCGGCAATCCAAGCATGCTCGTCATACACTCTAGTCAGGGTCTGAAGAGAATAATCTCCTAAGACATTTGAGGGAGCAACACCCCACTGATAGAGATTTATATCCTTTTCTCAACACCCCCACTCATTCATATAGCAGAACATCTACTACTTCTTTAGCTCTAGCAGACTGGTTCCGCAGATCTCCCATACAGGGATCCAGTGATATTTCAAGGTCAGATCATCGCTATGAGCTAAGGTGCACCCAGTATTCTAGATCACCTAGAGCACCCAAATGGAAACTAATTGAAGCCCTCTTAAAAACCCTCGCCACCTGCCCAATAGTAGCCAAAGAAATAGACATCATTTTTCCAACTAAACCACGGTTCGGTGGACTCCTATCTATCCCTTTGGGGCGGCTATAAAGCCACGCTCAGGGGTATACTTATTAGTATTGGCGTCTAGAAGAAAAGAGAACGTGAATACAAAATAAATTTACTACAATCTAATTGAACCCTAGAGGACAAACATAAACAATCCATAACCCCAACCTACTCAAACCAATAAGAGATGCCAAAATAGAAACTAAATCTTCTACTTAAACATCCCAGGCTGATATTATCCTGAATGGTCAATAAGAGGAAATTTTCGATAAAGTCAAACAAGCCAGATACTATCCCGTCCAACAAAGCTGAGACACAGACCCCATAATTATATGTATACAAGCCATAAAAGATCCTCAGGCTCTATCTCTCGGCAATCCAGCTGTAATTGTAGAAGAATTCAAGTCATTCTACGTAGAAATTATACTAATGGGGATAAAATGTACAGTACACGCAAATCCGAACGATCTCGTGAGTCATTTCTCTCGAGTTCAAAGCTGCTAAAGCTGACGGAAGGGAGGAAAGAGGTCTGACTGAGTCTTGATTTACCAGGGACTAGCTAGTCTACGTTATAGACATACCTCAGACTCGAAGGCCCGGGCGCCAGATGGCTTCTCTCGGCCTCTATTTAGATCCCAAATTTGTGTATAAAAGAGCGAAAACAATTTCTAATTATGTTTCACCAAGTTTATTTACAACCAAGAAACTGGTCTCTAACTTGCCAAAGGGGTGCTTTAAATGTTTAAAATGCAAATCTTGTAAATACATGTCATCTAAATCTGATTTTTCTTCCACCAGTACAGGGAACACCTATAACATCAATTCATTTATAAATTTTAATACAACATATGTAATTTACGTACTTAAATGTGGCTGCGGCAAACAATATGTAGGCCGGACAATAAGAGCCCTCAAAGTTCGTATACTCGAACACTTACGTTTAATTACAAAAAAAGATGTTAACCACCCTGTCTCATTTCATTTCACCAATTGTAATATGGGCAATGCAAATAACTTTTCTTACACAGGTATAGAACACATACCATGCCCCATTAGAGGAGGGGATAGAAATGGCATTCTAGACAGGAGAGAACTTTTTTGGATCTTCACTCTAAATACACGTATTCCAAATGGTCTCAATTCCGATTGGGATTTGGGACCACTCCTGCTCTAAGATAAGGTCATTCAACGAGAACTATGTATTCTAAACCAACTATATCATTTTCATTTGCCTTTTTTCTATCCCCTGTCTCTTGGGAATGTTATGTGCTATTTCAATACATACAGTTTCTTGCCTGAGTTTATGAATGTGCCTAGCTTAACCTTTGCCATATATATAGATATATACAGTTTATATCAAACAAACAAAAGATATTCAACTAACAGAATTTTTACTGTTATTTAAACCAAATTATAGCATTGTGTTTATGCCTAAATTATTGTCTTGAATTTAACATGCTTATTGTTATTGAGTTTCTTACTTAATAAGTTTACACACTTAACTCAATATGGTTTATTTTCCATACCTTGCCAACAACAATATATTATCAAAATACGAAACCCATTTATTATACTTGATTAATCATTTAAATATAATAATAGTGAACGTTGGCCAAATTCTATTCAGCCCAGATATCAGATATCAAATACAAGGGGCATCCAATCTAGCAATTGTTGCAGAATGTATACCATCATTATTATATATTATAGTTTATGTATATATATATATTATATTACAATATAAGGGGTATTCCCATAACAACTATTGCATAATGTATACCATCATTATTAGATATTATAGTCTACGTACAGTATACATATATATACTAAAGGTACTAGGCTGATATATGCTTCACAAATTTAACTTTAACACTGTGGTTTTTAACAGATATAAAATTTGCATAATCTATGACTGAAGCATAAATATATATCTCTGCTCACGAGATTAATTCATTTTATTTTGTTTTTAATTTAGCTTTAATGTCCAGATCACGTAATTTCACTCATACTCAGGATTGCTTGTTTTGTTCATATTCTCTGTTTAAATAAAGTTCGGAGAGATAAAGAATTCATGTAATCTACAAATGAATTATTAACATATCTTTGGTCATGAGTTATTTACATTGAATCTGTGAACATTTGTTTTTAATATAGTTTCGTATATTTAGATCGTGCTTTTTTCATTTCAGGACTGTTTATTTATTTTGTTAATCCTTTTTTCTTTTTGTTTAAATAAAGTTTATTTTGTTGTGATGGCTTGAGCGTACTGACGTCACACGTCCCGCGTCACGTCCTGCGTCATCCTCCCCGTTGAACCAGGAAGTGGCGGCGGATTGGTCACGCCATCGCCGAGTTAAGGTATTTAAATGTCCCAATTTATGTAGTTTTATTCACCTTGATAAAGGGCCATAAGTCCGAACGCGTAGGTGTTCTGTTTTTGTACTTTTTGGACCATTAAACTTTCATTGTGGGAACGCACCTCTGTGTCAATTTTTGCTATAGTGGAACCAGTGCTTCGTTTCTCTTCACCTTGTTCCTGTTTATCCAACACAACGGAGGCATGGTATACCCCAGGAACTGTGACGGATCAGGCTCTTCAATTGCATGAGTAAACACTCCATATTGAGCCGTTTTCAGTCTCCTTTCCCAAAGTGGCTGCAAGGATTTGTTTATTGCCCCATATCTACACCATGATGTTATATTAACGCTGGACACCGGCAGGTGTATATTGTCCTTACTTCAGTGAACGTGGGACCTTATTTTTCCAGTTACACATCTTATAGGTTTGTGGGTGCTACCATACAATCCAGCCTTATTTTTTGCTTTCTCTGGAGGGGTAATTTGCTATACATTTATACCTACGATCAATGTTTGCTGATATTTTGGTTTGAAGCACAATGCAACTCATTTTTCCATGTTTCTTGTAGTAGTATGATATCAGCTTTTTTCCGCTGATATTCAGCAAAAGCTACACGTCGTTTATTCGGGCTATTTAGGCCTTTCACATTGTGGGATATGATTATTAACCCCATTACGGCATACCTAGTCGGAATGCTCTAACCTTAGTGTTTGGTGTGTGGTGATTGTAGGTGATCTTTACCTTTTCTTCATCTGTCCATGACATCGGTGTCCCTCTGAGGGGTCCTTCAGCGTGTTGCGCGGCGAGCGGCAAGGTGGGGAGGGGGGGGGGGGGGGTAGGAAGGAAAAACAAGGGATGAGACATACAGAAACTTAACAATGGAGATCCTTGTGGGGTCTGAGACTCCAATGGATCTCTTGCCTTTGAAGGAAGGCTGGAATTCCGTACACCAGAATCTGGTGTACGATGGACCAGGTCAAATCGGTCTTCTCCCCTCCAAAGGACTTGGGTGAGTGTCCTCTGGTTACACAGGACATTCTGAATCGGCAACATGGCAAGGGCCAGGGGTGGGTGGCTCCCTCCCTCGGCCTTGCATAAACAATGATATATAAACACACACATAACTATTTAATAACGTTAACTGTGACGTTAATAAAAAGAACAGAAACCTGTATTCCACAATTCCAGAAAAATATATGGTGAACAGTCTGAGGCGTGTCCATGTTCGGACTGTCTTTACCTGTACTGGACCTTATTTACCCTGGGTACCCTGTTTGAGTATCTTAAGGGCTTGTGGAGCTTCCATCTAGATACCCTAATATCCCGTCTAGAGCTGCTTCTATAATTATTTTTAACCTAAATTTCCCCTCTTTCATCTTCCCAACTCCCCCTGGATATTGTTAGGTGGATGAGGTGTCTGAAGATTGGGGTTATATATATATATATAGTGGGCTGGTTCCCCTCAAAATGCCCTTTTTGTGGATCTAATCTCGGTGGGTGCCTCGTGGGGGAGGGGGGTCGGGAGAGGTGTGTGTGGGGATGTCCCTATAGCTTGGTGGCTCCGTTGAGTATAGTCCATTTTGGGCACAGTCCCCGATGTGTGCCTCCTCTGTTGTGGGCTGCCTCCGCTGATGTTGGATTGAGTCTCTCCGGTTCAGGATACTGCTCCGCTTCCGGGTGTACCAAGATGGCCGCCGTGTTGGTGTACAGGTTTGAAGTGTCCAACTTTATTCAGGTGAACCGGGGACAAATGGACAGTCCGCTGGTATTGCCCTTTTAAGACTCAATTGATCCTTAATTGGCATCAATTAAGGGACTTATCTGGGGATTTTCGCGCCGAATTGGTCACTTTGCTCCAGGACGGCTCAGGGGAGGACGTACCCGCTTCTACCAGGTCAGTAGAATCTCGTTGGAGGCCCAATTTTTTCAGGAACTGGTTCTTGTCATCCAGAAAGCGAATGGTGTGGGCTGCTCCGTTTTTTAGGACCATAAGTCCGAAGGGGAATACCCAACGATACCATACCCCCTTATCACGGAGTAGTTTGGTGATGGGGAAGAGGGTTCTTCGTTTGGCAAGGGTTGTAGGCGACAAGTCCTGGAACACCAGGAGCTTAACCCCTTCAAATTCCACAGACCCCGAAGCTCTGGAGATTTGGCAGACAGCTTCTTTTATTTGAAAATAATGTAGCCGTACTATAATGTCTCTTGGGGGGTCATTAGGCTGTGGTTTGGACCGGAGGGCCCTATGGCATCTATCCAGGTGCAGGGCCGTGTCGGGCTTATCAGGGAATAGGCTTGTCAGCCATCTTGATATGAAGTCCTCAGGGTCTGTAAACTCTTCAGGGACGCCACGCACCCATATATTTGTTCCGGCGGTCCCTATTTTCCGCGTCTTCTTGTTTACAAGACAGCTCATTTATTTGAGCCTGAAGGCTGGCTGAAGTTTTGTCTTGCTTGCGGACTGCCCTGATCGTGGAGTCTAGTTTAGTCTCTATTTCGTCGGTTCTGGCGCCAATACTGCTAATGTCTTTTTTCAGATCTTCCAACTCTTTATGGATATACAGTACGCCTTCATCTCGTTACAGAACTCCCTCATCACTCTTCTAGTGATTGATTCTGTGTCTCCTGGGTCAGTTCTTTCCTCCGGTAGCCGATCATCTTCGGATTCTGAATCTGCAGATGGCGACCGGGTTCCCGCTCTGTCTTTGCGCACCGAGTCCGTTTTCTTGAAATATTTCGTGAGTACCGTGGCCTGACGGCCCGATTTTGGTCTCGTTGGCATCCTGGGATGTTCCTTAACGGAGTCGTGTGCTTTGAGAAAGTTATGTATAAATTTTGTATTGTGTGTGTGCTTTTAAATTGCCGAGGGGTGCGGAGCTCACACTCTAGGCATCCATGTACCTAGCCCTCGCGCATGCGCCTCTGGTAAGTGTATTTTTAATTGTTCCTTGTGTATTTCTTCTTGTTCTACGTGGGTCTACCAAAATAAACGCAATTTGTTTTTACTATCCTGCCTAATGAATGATCCCAGTAATATATAAATGGTATAAAAAGTACCTGGTTTCCCATGACAATGTGTTCTTAGGAAAACTAAATAAAAGGTCCCAGACCAGGTAACAGATGCAGCCAATCAAAATTCTATTCATACTGTATAAAAGTTAGATGAAATAACCTTGGAGTGAGTACATTGGATATTCCTACTGCCAGATGTTTCTGTTGTCCCAATGTATACTTACATTGTTGGTGCATAATTGATGCAAAATTGGTACAAAAATACATATACATGTGGTATTTTGCCACAGAATAACTAGATGAACAGAAAGGGAATCCCTGTGCTTCTCCCTTTAGGATAGCATTTCCCTTTGCTATCCCAAAGGGAGAAGAGCAGGGATTCACTTTCTGTTTTTCCCATTTGTATGGGCAATCCATTCGCCAGCTGCATGCTCCTTACATGGAGAAGCACGGCGATTTATATATTTGTTTTATATAACTAGAGGATCTTATCCTTAGGCCCTCTCTTATCCGTCATAGTTGATATTCTAGCCCAGTATTATAAAGTAAAATGCATATAAAATTTACAATTTGTACAGTAATACATTATGTATTATTCATAACACATTAATAGAAGGTGTTTTACAAAAGTTATATATTACCATTAAATACACCACTATAACTGTTTACATGATACAATTCAAATTAATAAAATAGAAATCAATACATCCGGATTGTATTTTTATATGGACAATTATTTTCTAAATGCAAAGCCCATAAAGATATGTCATAATGTATTAGAGACCATATTAGAAATCAAATTAGAGACCTATTTATGAAATTCTGGAATTGTCTTTTGTTAGTTAAAGATATACAGTATACAGCTCTGTAGAAACCTGTGATAAAATATACTTTGTGTATTGTTTTAGCATGCTTAATTACCAATTTAACAAAACCATCCCTGTTCACTCATTATGACCTTATCGTCAAAACTCATCACTATATGTCATTCTGTATACAGTATATCCTCATGATCATGCCATACAGTACTGTATATACTGTAGTTTGTACTTCATTTAATAAGGTGCTACTAGAAGTTGTGGCAATTAATACTTTACATATCTAAGATTTAAAAAAAATATATATACACTTTGAGAGACAACTCAAGGAAAGCTCATCAAGACTTATTCCTTCTAGGTTACAGTCGCCATTCCTTTTTGTCGGTGTTCAATTTCTTTAGGATAAAGTCAAGTGATGTCTATGGCATTTGGTTTAGTATTTGCTACAGGCTACTTCTTGTTAAAAAAGTTACATGACTAAAGTAATTAGAGATTAGTTTGTGGTATACCGAATGTATCAATGTCTCTTGGCTGCAAAACTGGGACAAAACTGTAGCAGAAAAGTGCACCAGATTTATCAAAGAAATGTCCTATTGGATACAAAGGAAATTTTGGCTTTGATGAACACATTGTGGTGCTCTTTTTTTTTTTTGCTCCAGATTTGCCCCAGGTTTGCAGTTAGTAGGCTTTTAATTTAACAAGACCACACTCTTCCTCCCCCTTGTATAGCACAGGTGTAGAAAACATTGTTGTTGTTTTTTCTGTTTTGTCCCTAATCACACAAATAACAAGGGATTAACTTCCATTTAGGTAAATGATTCTCACTATGGGGCCCATTTATCAAGTGCAGGTACAGTTATACAGATTACATAAATGCATTATTCGTGCAGTATGGCTGTTAAAACAATGTTACATTAATAGTTTATATTTACTAATACTAGTTAGAAATGTTAAAAAAAATCACAACTTTTTACTATAATTGAAATTGTATTATTCATGTATTTTACCATTGAAATATATATATAAATCTATCTCTATATACTTATATATTATATCTATGCTATCTATCTCTATATATAAATAAATATTAAGTATATATATATAGGCAAATGTAAATATATGTCTGCTCATTTGCATGTCTTAGGCAGGTCTGCAACCCCGCCTTTCACCATTATCACCCAGCACACAGCACTTCCACTGCAGCAAGGGATTCTGGGAAATGACATGCAAATGAGCACACAGTGCCACTTTTTGCTTCAAAAACCATTTTATACATGGTTCCCTATAGGCTTAAGCTTGCTGCATGGTCACAGCTTTGAGCACAGCCAGGGTTAAGATGCATAGCATAGCCATATATATATAATGTTAGTACAGATGTAGCAAGACTTACTGTCCTCAGGGCCACGATTTTCACTATTCTGGTGTGGCTGCACTGCAGCTACAGTTCTCGCAGCCCCCAAGTACATGCTTCTGAATGGGATCCCGCAGCATTAATCCTTTTGGGTCACCTGCTGGGAGAGAATACTGGTACTCACCATTTAGATGAGCTGCACAGCCATGTCCCCATCTGCAGCCATGTCCCTGCTGCGCTGAAAGTGACAAAGCTGTACTATACCTCCCCCCTGGTTGTTGATGCCCTTATATGGGTCTTACTCTACATCATGAAGGTGAGACTATATGGCCATCTACATCAGGGGAGCACAAATGTTTGCTGCTGCGCCCCCCTGCCTTGCGTCCTCTGGTGCTCGCGCCCCCCTCTCCTTACCTTGATGATTCGTCAAATGATGCTTGGGGTCATCTGACGTCATGTCACATGACCCGCTGGCAACGCGTCGTGTGACGTCACATGACCCAAGGTGTCATTTGACGCAGCGTTGCCATGGAGACCAGTCCTGAAGCTGGTAGAATCAAGGTAAGTTGAGGTTGCAGAAGCCTCATGTGATCCCCCGGCATTTAATTTAAATGCCTTGGGAAGAGTATGGGACCTCTGCAACTGCCCCCCCCCCCCCCCCCAGAAAAATCTCACACCCCTCTTGGAATGCATGCCCCCCACTTTGCACACCCCTGATCTACATATCAGGGAGGCTGGACAGATTGTGTCCTGTCCAGCCCCCTTGATGTTGATGAGCAAATATGGTCATAGGCCTCCCCTTCATGATGTAGATACCCATATAAGGGCATCTACATCATTCGCAGAAAGGAAATACAGCCCTACATCTTACCTTCAGTGCTGCGGGAACATGACTGCAAACAGGGAGATGGAGATCTGAAGAGATGGCTGTGCAGCTCCTCTAAAAGGTGAGTACTGGCATTCTCTCCCTGAAAATTACCCATTTAAATGAAGGATTAACGCTGCAGGGTTCCCGCAGCGTTAATCCTACTAGGTCACAAAACTTGCTGTTCTTGTGGCCACTGATAGGTGGCGCGATTGAGCCCCGGTTTTTCGCATTTGTTTCCACGGCCACAAGGATAGTAAGTCTTGCTTCATCTGTTCATCCGCCCCAATGTTAATATGTAGGCCCCCAATTGCTTTCAATGAGATTTATTTTCTTTGATACATCTAGTGCTGTGGTTTTTACTGGTTTTATCTCAGTTTTGCAGCGATTAGTACAGTAGATATGTTAGTAGAGTAAATATCCCCCATAGACTCTTCCATTGCTTCTCATAGCATTGTTTCTTATGACTAATCTGGTACTAATGTACTTTTTGCATCAATTCTTTCCCTTCTCATTTTTTTTTATTTGGAAATATTTTATTTTATAAGTGTTTTTGCAGCTGTTTTGCATCTAGGAGACTATGATAAAGACCCCATGACCCCATATGTGTTAAAGTATAGTGCATTATGATGGTTTGTAGATATTTAAACAAATTATTACAAAACATCAAGGGATGCTCTTTGCTCCATCAAAAAACACAAGTGTGCCCTTGTCAGTACATACAGAATGACCTTAGAAATGTAGCAGTGTGCATGCACATCATTATACAGGAACAACATACTGTACTTACTTATTTTTTTGTCTCTAGGATAATTCAACTTGATTCATTTTTTTCATCATGCTGCTTCTTTGCTGTGCAGATGCGGCTTTCTCTGGAAAATGCTTAGGGCGCATTAAACCAATGGACCGTGAACAATGACTATATTTTGGGCATGTCTGACATAAGGGATTTTAAAACAAATGCTCCCTCACAGCTTAGTGTTGACATTTGATTGTTTGCTTTTTCCTCTTGTGTTTTTTTTTTGTGTATTTACTTGTATGTGCACAGGCAGCAATAGGAATAAAACCTTAAGTAGTGGAGACAAATTCTAATGGCTAGGTCTGTTGTTTAATATAAAATCTGTATCTAATGTAAAGCATTATTTTTTGATTGCATTATAAGTAGCCTAATATAAAAAAATATATATAGCATAATTTAAGGTCAATTAAATAGTAAACAATATCAGTCATAATAGAACTAATAGTAAATATTTAAATGATGCAATCAATTATTGAAAAGGAATGTGCTGTAGCCTTAAGAAATGGGGGCAAATCTTAATGGATATGGTATGCTGTTTATTGTCAAATCTATATCCAATGTAAAGCATAGCTGCGTTTAAACTAAATCAAAATCAATAATAACACAACTAATACTAAATATATATGTTATGTAATAAATTATTAAGAACTACAGGTGTATTAAACCAAAATAACTTAATTTACACTTAAATAAAAAAAAATAAAAAAAACTTTGCATATCTTTAATAGAAACACCTTTTATGGATGTATTATTTTACTAATTATCTTTGTAATTATTAAAGCAATTATGGGGGCCCTTAACACTCTCCAAATTGTAGTACTTAATTAGCTAACTAAATCCTGGTGGAAGAACGTGATTCTGAAAATGTTGCCACATTTAGTTTGACTTTTCTTTTTTAATGTCATATATATTTATATACAGTGTGTGTGTGTGTGTATATATAGTGTGTATACATATATATATATATATATATATATATATATATATATATAAATACAGTGTTCGACAATCCTATACATTTACACGCCCGGGGCATGTGGATTTAACCCCCGGGCGAGTAAATATTGGCCCAAGCAGAACACGTGTTTGTTTTTTTTAAATTTCCCTGCTCACGCTGAAATCTTCCCGCTTGCGCTGCCTGAAACAAAAAAAAAACACTTCCCCTACCTGATTGCTGATTGGCGCGCACTCCCAGGCTTTGTGGGTGCGCGGCCAGGCTCTATATGAGCCGGCCCCCAACAAACGGCCATTTTTTCTGGCCGGAGATCTGTTGGAGAGTACGAGAGTAAGTACTCTCCAATCCTCCATCCCCTCTGCTCCTTCCCTGCCTTCTGCAGTTCCCCCTTACTCCCCTCCCACCCCCGATACCCGCGCGTGGCTGGATATGGTAGTGTGGGTGTTCCCCCTTCTCTCCGCTTACCCCGGCTTCCCACGCGGGGCGGAGGTGTCCCCCCCATTCTCCCCCCGCCCCGCTTCTCGCGCCACTGTCCCCCGCTCCCCCACGCACTCCGGTATTGTAGTGTGGTGTTCCCCCTGGGCTTCCCATGGCTATACCCGCGCGAGGGCTGGGTGATGGGGGTGTTCCCCGCGATAACCCTTGGGGGGGCTGGGTGATGGTATGGGGGTGTTCCTTGCGCCTTACCCGGGCTCCCGCGCCACTTCCTCCCTCTTCCCCTGCTCCCCGAGCTGGATATGGTATGGGGGTGTTTCCCCCCTTACCTACTTTCTCTCCGCTTCTCCACGTCCCTTTGTCTGTCCGCTCATGGCGTGAGATGGTCCGGGGGGGGGGGGCGAGCGGGGGCAGGTGGTGGTTGTGCTGCGCGGGGGGGGATCGACAGGCCTGTGTCTTCCCCCTGTCGTGTGTTGCTGTGTGTGTGTGCATCTGGAGAGTGGGTGTGTGTGCATGCATTGGATGAGTGTGTGTGGCATGTTGTCCTGCCGCATGGTAGAGAGAGAGAGTGTGTGTGTGTTGGTGTGTGTGTGTGGTTGTTGTGTGTTTTGTGTTTGTGTGTGTGTGTGATGTGTGTGTGTGTGTGTGTTGTGTGTGTAGGTGTGTGTTATACCTTAGGAGAGTGGTGGTGTTTCATAATAGGCCTCATGGGAGAGCTGGTGAGGTGTTGTGTGGGGGGGGTGGTGGGGATCGATTATTGGTGTGTTTGTAGTGTTGGCTGTGGGTGGTTGTGTTGATTGTGTTGTGTTTTGTGTTGTGTGTAGTTGCTGTGTTGTGTGCATACACTGGCGCGAGTGTGTGTGGTTTAGCATGGCCAGCGTGGTGTGCGTGATTTTTGTGTGTGTGTGTGTGTAGTGTGTTGGGTGTGTGTGTGCTGTGTGTGTGTGTGTGTGTGTTGATGTGTGTTGGGCTGTGTGTGTGTGTGTGGGTGCATCCAATTAGCCGCGTGTGTGTGGATCTGCCATGGTGAGCGTGTTGGTGTTTGTGTTATTTGCTGCTGTGTTGCTCGTCGTTCTTGTGTTCTGGTCGCTCGTGATGTGTGTTGTGTAGTGTGTGTTTTCGGATGTGTGTGTGTGATGGCTGTTTGTGGGCTGTGATCGTGGCTGTGGTGCTCGCGCTGTGGGTGATTTGCCTGTGTGATGTGTGCTCGTGTCCTCCCTGGGCGCGTGTGTGTGTGATACTGCCTGGCGCGCGGTGGTCGGTGTGTAGTCGGGTGTGTGTGTGTGTGTTGTGTGTAGAGCTGGCTGTAGTGGGTGTGTTTGTGTGTGTGTGTGTGTGGCTGTGTTTGTGTGTGATGGTGTGTGTCGCTTGTTGTGGGTGCTGTGTCGCTGTGTTTGCACTGCCTGGGGAACACTCGTGTGTGTGTGTGCCTGCACTTGGCCGCGACGATAGTCGTAAGGTGGTGTGTGGATTTGCCCATTCCTAGAGTCAGTCTACGAGAAGGTGTGGTGTGTGCATGGTGTGTTGTGTTGCCTACATGGCGAGAGCATTGTTGTGTCCATTGGTGTGCGTGTGCATGCTGGGAGAGTGTGGGTGCAATGGGGTAGGAGTGGTGTGGGTGGATTACCTACTTGTCACACTACCCCCCCCCCCCGAATCACCCCCCGCCACCACACCCGCTCCCACGAAGAACATCGCCCCCAGCGCTCCAATACGCCCCCCAATAAGAGCCGCGCGGCGGGCGGCCTCCACCCTCCGCCGACCCACAGGGGCCAGGGGGGGGATGGGGGGGGGGGGGAACTGACCCCGCCGCATCACCGAACGACCCCCAGCTCATCAACCTCGCCCCGTCACCTAGTGATGCTCGCTGAAGCAGGGAATGCCAACTCGCAGTTCAAACCCCCCACCCTTCACACCCATACCCACGCGGCCGATCGTCCGTTCCCGAGTTCCCCGGTCATTACCCCACCACAGTCAGTCACCCCACACAATGTCATAGACACCCCAACCCCCCCCCCCCCGTCATCAATCCCCACCTCTGATCCAGTCACCCCCCAAGCCCTTTCAGTCCACCCCACCTATCAGTCACCAGCCCCGCCCTAGTCACGTCACCACACCTAATCATCACCTCCCGCCACCTATCATCGCCCGGACCCCCTCTCTCTCATTCCCCCCCCATTCCGTCCTCCACCGCCCCAGTCATCCACACCCCCTGGCCCCGTCACTCCCCACCCCCCAGTCCGTCACCCCCCCAGGCTTAATCCCCCAGTCAGTTCACCCCCCCGTCCGTCAGTCCACCCAGTCACACCCGCACCAGTCAGTGCACCCAGCATGTCATCACCCCTGCCCAGTTAGTCACCCATCCAGTCCGGTCACCACCCCCGCCCCGTCAGTCCACCCAGTCCAGTCCGTCGACCCACCCGCCAGTCAGGTCCACCCACCCTCTCTCTCTGTGTAGCCAACTCTTTCACCCACTCTCTTTCTCTCCCCCCCACACCTCTCTCTCTTCTCCCCATATCCACGCTCCTTCTCTCCCCCCCACACTCTCTGCTCTCTCTCTCCTCTCCCCCCCACACTCTCTCTCTCTCTCTCTCCCCCACACTCTCTCCTCCCTCTCTCTCTCTCTCTCTTCTCTCTCCCCCACACTCTCTCTCCCCACACTCCCTCTCTCTCCCCCCCCCTCCTCTCTCTCTCCCCACTCTCTCTCTCTCTCCCCCACACTCGCTCTCTCCCCCACACTCTCTCTCTCTCCCCACACTCTCTCTCTCCCCCCACACTCTCTCTCTCTCTGTCCCCCACACTCTCTCCTCTCTCTCCCCCCACTCTCGTCCCACTCTGGCTCGGATCTCTTATTACCCTATATAGCTTAACTGGCCCTATACTACACACCGACAATAACCTATACTGCTTTCTTTCCAGATCTGACTCAAGCTTCACACGGAAGACATCGGAACCCCCCCTAACCCAGAAGACAGGTAGGGAACACATCCTCTCCAATGTATACCATTGCGGGAATGAAGGTACCTGGACTTGAGGGACTGCGGATCAGGTAATGACTCCATTGGGATTGCTGCTTTAGATTTGTGAAGCGGGGACGTTCCAGACACTGGTAAGGGTTTCAGAAACAGTCATTTACACCTGGCTTTTATTTCTAGATCCACACATTTACACACACACACACACACACACACACACTTAACAAGGACTATTGTAGTATAATGTAATACAATAAATTCATTATGTCAAAACGAATGTTCTGACTGAATTTATTAAATGTATTTTTTTATATTTTATTTTAAAGCGGGGTTGGGGGCGGGACTGGGGTGGGACTAGAGGCGGAGTTGGGGGCGGGACTAGGTGGCGAGTAGATTTTTTTGGTTGGGCGAGTAGATTTTTGGGTGATTTGTCGAACACTGTATATATATGTGTCTGTGTGTCTGTGTGTCTGTGTGTCTGCATCACGTCGCAGTATCTTTAGTCCCAAATGAAGGCAGGAAACTTTTTACTTCTCTACACATGGTTTATTTACAGGGGTTAAATAATACATTAACAGGCCCACCGTCCCGTTACTATTGTGCCAGGCGCTTTGGGCTCTAGGTCATCTCTGGTCTTTTCTGACCCATGCCTTCCTGGCCACACGGGGTAAAAAATGTTGGAAGCTTCTGCTGCAAATGGAGAAATCGTCATCTGGCCTGAAGGGACAGTGTTTTGTGTGGCCAGACTATTCACACCATAAACACATCTGCAGTTCCATTTGTGGGGCCACGCAGGGATGCTCCTTCCTTAAAGGGCACTGCTTTGTGTGGCTAGGCATATTACACAGAAAACACATTATGTCTGCCATTTTCCCTTCCAGGTGTATTCTTCAGCTTGACCTACGGAGGTGATATTTCCTCAATTATTCACCTTTCCCTGTGTATCCTGTAAGCACACTTGTCATACACAGTGGGACAGACTTCACTCGCAGAATCTGTTACTTCACTTCGGTTTGGCAGCCATGTTAAATCCCCACATTTACTTTCAAACCCCAGAGTTTCCACTGCTCAGTGCCTTTTGGACAGCTTACACTGGCGACACACTTTATTCGAGCTCGGCTAGTCCCACGAATTCGGTATACCCGGGTGTGTATTGAGGTTTGTGACTTTTTTTTCTTTCTGCCCGGCCCAGTGCATTGAGGTATTTTCCAGGCAGGATTGAAGCATTTTATTCCGCTGGCTGCAATACTCTGCACAGTATATAATATATAATTACTGCATTACAATTCATGAATTTATGCCCATCTGTTACACGCGCAAGCATTGCAGCCTATTAAATCCTAATCATTATCATTTAACAGATCACCGCCCGTCAGCCTGCATGAACCCAGGCTGGGAAGGCAAACGCAACGGGGCTTGTCAGAGGTGAGGACGGCGCATTCCAGTATCTGCCCAGGTACATACTGGGTATTTGCTCGAATAAAGTGTGTCGGTGCAGTACATTAAACTCCACAATTGTGATGTCTGCATCACGTCGCAGTTCTTTAGTCCCAGATGAAGCAGGAAACTTTGTGCTTCTCTACACAGCAGTTTATTTACATGGGTTAATAATACAAAACAGGGCCCACCACCCCTTTAAGAAAATCGAATCATAAATAAACATCTACTCCTTCATAGGATCTAACTACACAACAGTTCCCAGCCCTTTCTAACTGGGTGGCTAGCTAAGCTGGTTCACCGCCAAAACATGTACTATTATTTAAATAGATGATAACGTTTTCTAGACCAGCAATATGTTTAGCTCTTATCTGTTTAAGTTAGGGGGACTCGGTCTCATGAGAGTTCAGAGAATCACTCTGTAGTTCCAATATCCTGGACAGGACATTCCTGCTTCAAGCGCATCTTACAGTGCAGCCACCTTTATTCTCCCTGCGGCCGCCACCCACAATGTGCGGGCAGATGGCGCTGATTGTTTTTTTTTCTGACGCGTGTCACTGGTGGCCCCATCACGCGTGCCAGGTTTCCGCCGGCATCCCTAAGATGGATGGAGGTTGAAGGCGGAACGGAAGCAGAAGGCAGGTTGAAGGCAGAAGTGTTTTGAAAGGCAAGGCAGAAGCAGAGGTGGAGCAGCCAGGTGGGTCGGACCGGAGGAGGAAGATTTGGGATAGATGCGGCTGGCATGCGGCC